>VUQK01020347.1:0-12363 GCA_015106715.1 Bujurquina vittata
AGTACCATACTCATGGCAACCACCAAACCCAGACCCATCCATCAGGTTGCCAAATGGAGAAGTGGAATGGGATTCCATGGCCGAGCAACTGCATCCAAGTCTTACATCACCCAGTGCAATGCAATGCATCATTATGCTGTGGTGCAAAGCATGCTGCCACTGGACTCCAGCGCAGTGGAGATGAGTAAACTCCAGAGAACACATCTCCTCGGCCATGAAAATCCCACTGCATGAAGATCTGAACTCACTGTTCTTGAGCTAATCTGAAGCGACATTGGGAGTTCTTTGACTCTGCAGAAAGTTGGTGACTGTAGCTAAGAGGGTTCAATACAATTTTATTTATATAAAGCTTAAGGGTCGATCCGGTCACCTACTAATTGGAAGGTTGGTGGTTTGATCTGTGGCTTCTCCAGTCTGCATGCCAAACTATTCTTGGGCAAGATACTGAACCCCAAGTTGCACTCCGATGCAGCAGATGGAGAATGAATGTGTGTGAATGTTAGATAGGAGGCACTTAGCCGTAGAAAGAAGTGCTTGTATGAATATTTGTGAATGGGTGAATAAGGCATGTTGTATAAAGTGCTTTGAGTGTTGGAAGTAGAGTAGAAAAGCACTATATAAGAACCATTTACCATTTACCTCAGCACACTATGCGCCTCAGCATCTGTTGACCCATCTGTGGCCTGCCACTTCATGGCTGAGTTGCTGTTGTTCCCAGTTGCGTCTACTTTGGTTAGAATACCACTAACAGTTGACTATAGAATATTTAGTAATACGGAGATTTCACAACTGGACATGTTGCACAGGTGGCATCCTATCGCTGTACCACAGTGGAGAGCGACCTAGTCTTTCAGAAATGTTTGCAGGAGCAGTCTGCATCCCTTGGGGCTCTTTTATACACCTGTGGCCGTGGAAGTGATTGGAACAACTGAATTCAATGATTTAGATGGGTTAGTGCAACAAAGCAAAACAAAAACAACACAAAACCATTAGCCACAAAGAAATTGAAGAGTTTACACTACATACTGGCCCACAGACTATATATGAGATAACTACATAATTGTGCATTTTGTGTCAACTATTCCTTATTGCTTAGTTCTCTCTCCTGGGAATTCACTGGGTCAGTAGTTTGCTTCATCTTACACTGGTTTCATTCATTAAATATGCTAAATGCTTTAGTTGCATTATTATTTTGGGGGTAATCCAACAGGGCCGGTAAGCTGCAGATAATTTTACTTGTAGCACAATTCACAAGTGGATGTACACAATGCTGAGCTACAAGGTGCCTGTGTAGTCATACTTACACAAAGATATGTCAATAGGAACTTAATTTTTTAGGCTGTTCTTCTGGTTTTATAGGTCAATGCTGTAAATTAATCCCACATTACAGTGGCACATTTAGCAAGCCCTTCAAAGGTCCATAAACGTGAAGGGTTCTGATCCCTGTGCCACAAAGGTGAAAATTACACATACATGCCAAGGCTCTTTATCTTACAGCTCTGTTTATGCAGAACACAATTCTTTTCACAGTACAATATTGTAGCTCCAAACCTTGCAATACGACCAATCACCATGGCAACGCTCCACTATCTCTTTCTGCCTACACCTCAAGCAAATTTAACTGAGTGTCACATCAGAAGAGAAGTGGCCTGGTGGAGCCTGGTGGAGCTAAAAGGTCACAAGTTCAAGCACTGCAACAGCCAAAACACTGTACGATCTCACTGTGTGCCACAGCTTATTTGGCACTATCCAGCCAAAGAGCTGCTATTCCAAGATGAGACAAAACAAACAAACCAAAAAAAAAAAGAAAAAATCATTTATAAAAGGGACATTTTTGAGATAAACGCTTTTCATTTAACACCCAGAGTATGTCTAAGGAAAAGATCCAAGATGCAGACGGAAATTTTGCTTATGAAGCTGAGTAAAAATCAACATTATGAGGAGACAAAGTTGTTCCTGGAGGATTGATTTTATTGTCTTTCCTTCAGATGGGAAATCTGCTCCTTGTTATTACACCTGCACTGCACTGTTCCTGAGAATTAGAGTCCCTCACTGATCTTCACCTGCTAAACAATAACAGCTGTGTGGTCTGCAGGTAGACTGGGGGAGGAGGACGAGAGGGGATGGTGTAGGGTGATTAGAGGATTTACAATTATCCTTGTCAGCACTGTTGAGCTGTGTTATGGTTCCATCATGAACCTCACACCTAATCACTTGCAACTCACTGCAACCTCAGACAATTAAACATATAACAATAGGACATTATAAAGCAGTGGTTGAAAAACTACTGCAAGACGCAAGCAGGGCAGGAGAGTGGCTAAGGAGGGGCCTGGGGTGGCACAGCCCCTTACTGAAATTTGTCTGTCCCCTCTTGGTATTAGTGCAACTGGGTAAATTATAGATCAGACAGCTCAGTACACTTTTGTCTTTCTCGGTGCATCAATGTAACTATAACAATACAACATAGCAATGTTCTAATTATAGATGCAAACAATACATTTTTAAGTTTTGAATATGGACTCCCTCACGTATGCTCTATAATGGTTTTGACCACTGCTCACATTTCTTAAATTCTTTACTTAGCAAAAGTGAACCTAACACACATTATGTCTACTATTTGTGTAGAAATGTTTTTACCCTGCACGAAGCTATTGCTGGGTTTATGAAATGCGCTTCAGTCAACAGTGTGAATGTTAGTGAATAAGAAAAACTTTAAATCAACAGCCCTGTGCTTGCTACTTGCAATCTCCGTACCACCACACCCACATTTCCGAAGGAGAAAGCTGGTGATCAAAGAGGCCGAGGAAAAAAAAGCAGGAGAAAGTCTGAGTGAAGAAACTGAAACAATAGTGGCTGAGGAGAAAGACAGAAAAGTTCTATTCAGGCAGAATCCTGAACTTTCAATCGCTTGTAGTGCTTCTCTCACAAAAACACACAAAAGCTCTCATTAAGGATGACAACCAATCAGTGCTAAAAACTCCACTGATGGATATTTTACATAGACTGTCCAAGTGCGTCTGGGCCCAACATTCAGACTCATTACACACATCTCCGCAAGTGCATAGAACAGATTCATAATATCAAAGCACATATGCGCCCTTTGGTGGTGGTGTAAATCATGCATTAAACAGTCCTGATTCGATTACGTGATGATTTAATGACTGCTAATGCAGGCCTGGAGAGCAGGAAACTGCCATATAATTAGTGGTGGTGGAATTGAGTGTCATAGCTACATTATGTGTTACAAGTAAAAAAAACAATGCTTTACACTTACGTCTGACCCCTGCTCCGGCACATGGCAGGACTCGCTGTCTCCCTCTGAAAAGGAACCTGACTCATCACTGGAGTTGGTGCCATAGGACTGCTCACATTTGATCTTGGGCCGCACCTGGGTAAAAACGGTATCCCCTCCTACACTTTGCTCCTGCTGGTCCACGTTGAGGCAGCGAGCCACATTGGAGCATGGTGAGGAGGAGAACTCAAACTGGGGCAGGCTGCAGGGTGAGCCTCCACTGCCATCCTCTGCGTAGGAGTATGAGGAGCAGGAGCTGGAAGTCCTGGTGCGTGTCTCACAAGGCGGTGAGCGTGGGCATACTTTGATTGGCACTGGGCAGCTGGTGTTGGGTCGTGGGCGGCACAGGACTTGGGGCTCAGAAGAAGTGGTGCTGGCACAATAGGACTGGGAGGTGGGTAGGGAATGGCTAGCTCCAGCCCACAGTCCCTTTGTCATGTGATCAGAGAGCTCTATCTCCAAAGAGTTCCCAACAGGGTAGGAATGCGCTGGGGTTCCCAGGCGATTGCAGAGCCCTGAGGAAAATATGACACTGCGACGGTCTAGCTCAACTTCCTGTTTGCAGACCCCATCACAGGAAGTTGGTTTGAGGGACAAAGTAGCAGGGAAACCATCCACCTCATTTGGGGATGTAACAGACAGAGCCAGCTCCCCAGGGAAAGGCCTGAAGTCTTTTTTATGATCTCCCTGAGAGTTTCCTTTGTCCTGGGGGCAGATAAGTCTGTTGGTGAATAGCTGCTGTGATGTGTTGGGCAGGCTCGGGCTGTCCACTCCTTTCTTGAAGGCTCGCAAACAGGAAGGGGACTTGGGTCTCTTGGTTCTTTCTACAGATATGGGATTATCCATCTCCATGGCTGTCAGGTCATCCTTATCCCTGACATCCTGCTCATCTCCTGACAGGCACAAAGAAATGGCCTCTTCCTCTGCCTGTGGTTCCACTTTGATCTGTGCCAAAGGCACCCTGCCCTGACTTGCCATTGCCCCTCTAATGGCAGTCTCTTTTAATGTGCTAGGAAAACCTGAGGTACTGGTATGTGAGGAGGAGTCATTATTGTGCTTGTTGCAAGCCCACTGGTATTTCCTGTACTTGGGGCATCGTGGCAGGTCTGATGCTACCTGCCGATCAAAGTCCAGCCGGCTATCCGTGAAGTTACTAGGCATAGCCATTGCTAGCCGATCATTATCAGGGTCTCGACAGGAAGTAAGGGCATCTGCACAATGCAGAGCCATGGGGGAGGTGGGCCTTTCTGCTTCTGATTGCATGCTCTCATCCTCCACATTGTTTGATTCTCCTGCCACCTTGTGGCAAAGCAGCAAGCCGTCCTCCTCGCTGCGCAGCTGAGCTTCCAGGAAGCGAAAACATGAGTCCTCGAGGTTGTGCATGCGTAGGAATTCAGCACAGCGGATGACCTCCTGAATGTTTTCTCTGCTGAGTAACAGCTTAGCAGTGTAGGCAAACTGTAACAATGGGGCGAATCCTCTGGCAGTGACCTGCAAAAAAACAGGGAAATTGCCAGCATTACTATCAGCACAGCCATTGTTCAGAGCACTTGGAGTGTGGTGAGACAAACTGACAGGTCCAACGACATATGCAAGCACTGCAAAGTATCGGTTAATCTTTTTCTCGGGTCAGGAACATTCCGTACAGCAGTAACATAAGAACTGATGCTCTGCAGAATGCAGGTATGTTGTGTGCACCCTTGTGTTCATTATAACAATCTGCGGGACACTCCAGCAATCCAACTTTGATTGATTGATTGAGCGATTGATTTATATAGCGCTTAACCACAACCAACTAAGGTGACCAAAGCACTTTACAGTAAAAGTCACACCAAAAAAGTACAATAAAAGTTACGTAATAGAAGAAATACACATGAACAACAATAAAAAGGAAAATAAGGAGCATGCCATTCCCCTACATGGTATTAAAAACCCTGTTTAAAAAGATGAGTCTTAAGCTTAGACTTAAAGATTCTCTGGCCTGAAGTTAATCGAAGATCTGAAGGGAGGTTGTTCCAGAGTCGGGGTGCGGCCACTGAAAAGTTCAGATAAATAGGGTGGGGCTAATCCATTTAACGCTTGAAAAACAAACATTAAGATTTTAAAAACAATTCTAAATTGAACAGGAAGCCAGTGCAAAGACAATAGGACAGGGGTAACGTGCTCGCGTGCAGCCTTGTATGCTCTGTAGTCATAATTGCCTACACACCCTCCTGTCACAGCTGTAATAGTAAAAGCTTTACTTATCTGAGGTAAAATATGCAAGCATAAGTGCTGGTTTATATCGTTTTAGTTCCCTATATCCATCCTTGGCATGAGAAATCTAAAATGAAATCATAGCTGTGTTTTGGGACTAAATGATAGTAATTCTAAAAAAATAAGTACCAATCATCTTCACAAATAAGCAGTGGATTAAAGTGATGATTTTAAAGTTCTAATACTGATACCAAATTAATATTTGGGATACATTACATAAGAAACACTTCTCTTTTTTTGACATAAAAGGCCAAAGTTCTGAGCTGACTTTTGAAGAAGAAGCACCTTTTTGATATCTTTTGATATTTGGACGTAATGAATTATCTTTGATCTGCTAAACTAATCTAAAACCTACCTTAGAAAAAATACAGCTACTGTTCTGTTTGAACGTAAAAAAAGTCCTGGCTACCTTAAAAATGTAAATTACCTGTTAGTACTTATGTACTTTTCTTAGTAACACAAAACGTGTTTTTAAGAACGTCTTAAACACACGTTCATGTTACCATAGCGACTGTAATTTTCTCTCTTTGTTCAAGAGAGAAAATGCACGTTAATGAACATCATTACAAAAATGTAAGTTGTAAACAGGCTGGAGTTTAGCAAAATCATTCATTAACATCCACAAAATGAAAATAAAAAGTATACAATACATACCCGAGGTTAATTATATTTCGTCCTTGGACAAGATATATCAAGTTAAAAATGATTGCACTTCTTTGTTGTTGTGAACAGTTATTTTAGATGCGCAGCGCATTCACTTATTACAAGCGCCAAGCTATTCCAATATGTATTTCTCATTAACCGTGTTACTCTGAATGTGGCTCTGGCGGCTCTCTAAACCTATTGTTGCCCCCTTTTAAACATCTTCTCCTTTCAGCTGCTCCCATAGCAGATCATCTGCCTCCATCTCAGCCTATTCCCAGTATCTTTTGTCACACCACATGCTTCCCTTCAGTACATCTATGAACATCCTCTGAGGTCTTGCTTTTTTCCTCCTGCCTGGCAGCATGATCATCAATATCCTCTGCCCAACTTACCAACCATCTCAACCATGTCGCTCTAACTTTGTCTCCAAACCATTTGACCTGAGCAGTCCCTCTGAGATACAGCACTCATTTCTAATCTTGTCCATTCTGGTCACACCCACTAAAAACCTTAACATCTTCAACTCTGCCAGCTCCACTATCTGTCAGTGCAACCTTCTCCGAACCATACCTTATAGTAGGCCTCTCTACCATTTTGGAAAGGTTACCTTTCACTGTTGGTCTTTATATATATATATATATATATATATATACACCCCAACAGGGTCTTGAAGAGCGAGCACTTGGTGACAGTGGGCAGGAAAACCTCCTTCTGAAACTTCCAGCAGACGCAGGTTCAGGGGGGGCAGCCCTCTGCCATGACTGACTGAGGGGCTGATTTCCATCTACTCCACCCTTGTGGACTGTCCATTGCTTTGGATGGTTGTCCCCAGGTATTTAACCCCTTCAGTCATGATACAGAAATTTTGTTGGAAAAAAATCCTCTGCAGACATAATCTTTTTAGGTAGGAGATGTCAGAAAATGATTATTACAGTACAATATATACCTATAGAAAGTGACGAACACAATTGTGTACGCAGTGACGGAAGGGGTTAAACACCTCTACCTTCACTATTGATGCTCCTTGTGCAGTAACCTTTCCACCTGTCCCCCTGCTCACTCACACATATTTATACTGTCTTTAAACTGACCTTCATTCCTCTTCTCTCCAGCACATGCCTTCACCTCTGCAGACTCCCTTCCACCTGCTTGCTACTATAGCTACAGATCACAGTGTCATCTGTAAACACCATAGTCCACGGAGGCTCCTGCCAGATGTCATCTGTCAGCCTGTTCATCACCATCGCAAACAAGACGGGGCTCAGAGACGATGCATAATGTAATCCCACCCTGCTCGAACCCATCTGTCTCTCCTCCTGCATACCTCACTGCCATTTCTCTGTCCTCATACAATTCTGCATGAGCCTCACATAGTTTGGCCATTCCTGACTTCCTCAAACAGTACCACAATTCCCCTCTTGGCACCCTATCATATGCATTCTCTAGATCTACACAGAGTGCAGCTCCTTTTAACCTTCTCTATACATCATCGCTCTCAAAGTAAAGAAATGCAGTTACTACAGTACTTCACGTCACCCTTGTTCTTGAAAATTAGCACCAGTACACTTCTACTTCATTCCTCAGGCATAATGGTCAAAATGTCCACTGCCCTCTTCCCTCGACATCTCCATGCCTCCACAGGTGTATCACGTGGACCTTTATGGTTTACTATCTGTCCTCCTCTGTCATTTTCTACATTCTCCAGCTTCTGAAAGTACTCCTTCCATCTTCTCAACACTCTTCACAGTTGCACCTTTAAAAATATATAAATAAATTACGACTAACCTCCAGTTGTTAATTTCAATCATTAGATTAATGATGAAATGAAATGGTATGAAAAACAATTTTGTCTGTCTTGAAAAGTTGACTTCAGCACCGTTCTAGCTGTAAGAGCAGTCAGTTAATAATCGCTTTGCTTCGTCAGGGTCTCAGACTGTGCTCTGATCAGGGCATGGCCCTACAGCATCACTTTCTGTGTCACTTCTTCTCACCCTCAAGTCAAGTGCCTATAAAAGCTAATGGTTTGTAAGACTTCAGCTCATCCCCATTATGGCCATGTGGCGTGGGCTGATAGAGGGAAGCCTTCCATTTAGACTTAATGCCAGATAATTAGGTAAACTACTGAGCCTGCACAAGTTTAAGCCATCCTCTCTGCTGTTGTCACGGAGCACACAGATGAGAGAAATGAGTCATCTGCTTTTGTACAATGCTTGTCTGCTTTTTTGGAGATCAGCGTGAGGTTCACACCAGATTGTATTCAGCACTTTACTCCAGTTCTAGCAATCGATGCCTGCAGGTTTATCCCAGGTTAGTTTTAGGTCCCATCTGCAAACACATTACTGTTGGTGCTAAGGGAACGCAATCAGAGCACCTTTCCAGAGCTCAGTGATGTAAAGTAATTTTTTTTACAAGATTTAGCAGAGGCTTGCAGATATAAGGGACGAGAAGCACAATATGGTTTTAATGGCCTCACCGTTTACTGGTGGTTTTGCTGCAAGCACAAGTACATGATGGTGAAGAGACAGGCTGAGCCATAACTACACAAAGGCACACAAAGTGTATAGTTATTCATGCCATATCACAGTTATCGTCAATACATAGTAATATTTGAACTAAACCAAAGCTCCCTCATAAAGACGTTCACTAAAGCTACACTGGGAATGTAGTTCAAAGTTAACTGTAAAAATAGCAAACTGACAGATTGTAATTGTGGTATAAATTAAAAATAAATACAATATAAATATAATAAAGGTGCCATGCCAGCAAATAATACCACTCAACCTTTTTCTTTTTCCCTTTTAGACTGAGCGTATTTCAGACTTAAAGCAAAAAATACATGAAATAAAAATAGCCTGTGATTCATGGAATGTCCACTTTGGTTGTTCATAAGGTCCATCATTCAGATCTCTGCCTTCCAGACAGTAGTGCAGGTGGGAGCACTGCAACAAGCAGCTGTCAGGCAGAGTGAGAGATAGAGCACGGGGGGGATACATACGTGCTAGCCTCAGCTCACCTGTTTGATGGAATGAAGAAGGCAAAAACGGCAATCTGCTGGAATTTTTAACAGGTCAGGAGACGGAAGCAGAAAAAAACCTAGAGAGAGCCTTACACTCTTTTTTTTAAACCAATGTGTTTTTTGAATACTAAAGAGCAACATACTCAACATTTAGAATGCAATCTGTTGATCGAGTGCATCACATTTTACCAGCTTTGCCACACAAGGAAAACTCTGGTGGAACTATTTCAGTGTCTTGACCAAGGACACTTTAGCACACTGACTAGAAAACCCCTCTTAGCTCCTGAGCCAGAAAACTCCTACAAGTGTCAAATTCTTTATTAACCTTCCGTGAACATTTCAAAGAAATCCCAGGGCTTTATTCACATTTAAACTGACTGATTGGCCTAAAAGTAATCAAACTGACATATACTCATTCCTAAGAAGCATTTTATTACTTTAACCCTTTGAGACCTATAATAGAACAAGTCTGCCAGACCATATTGTTACAGTTATACATGCTGTAGTACCATAGTGTGGAATATTACAACTCACTATGCAAGAACCTTCAGAACCCTAATTATTATAATATGTATAAATGTAACCCATAGTAACTACACAAGGTAGCTAAAGAGTGCCCTAACCAGCAGAGAAACTGAAAACCATTTTCTGTATCTATATTTTGTGCTCGATACAGAAGCGCCATAGCTGTACATGCTAATGCACCCAGGTGTGGAAGTTAAGCCTGTGCATCCAGTCGACAGATGCCGCTGGTGTCACAATCACAGAGATCAGTCACTCTCCAAAGGAAGCTGTTGATTTTGTTACTGTGAGTGTGTCTGTGTGACAGATGATGAAAAAGCCCTACTGCTGCAGCACTGAAAACAAACATGGACACACACACACACACACACATTTCTGTTCTTGCTGCAGCAACAAACTCTTCTGATTCTGAACCTCACCTTCTGTTTTTCTGCTACATAACGAGATGCTTTGTTTTTTTTAACCCCGCTGGCTGATATTTATCAGTCACGTCGCATCTCGATGATAGCATTTTTATTTCTGCATTAAAGGGCTACTCCACTGAAAAGTCACAATTCTGTAAGAGTAGAACTATTTAGCAAAGACAAATTCTTTGCCATTGCAGTGAGCTGATGAGCCAAGGCTCGGGAGAAGTGGACTCTCTTGAACACAGAAAGACAAAAGTAAAAAAGAACGAAAACCCCCAAAATTAACCAACCAAACAAAATGGAAAAACATCTCAAAAGTAGGTTGTTCGTGAAACTATGTAAAAAGACAGACTCTTCTTGAATGGTAAAGAGCACCTCTGAACCAAAGCAGTTCTACAAAGCGGTGTACAATGTTTAGACCTTCCCCAAGGACCCACCAACCCATGCATGAGCACGAGATCTGAATAAAAGAGCAGATCTGGACAAAACTGTTGGTAAATAAAGGAAAACCCACAGTGGTCACTGAAATAACTTGAATCTGACAAAATGAATAGTAAATAAAAAATGTCCTGGACAACAATGATGCACCCCTAGAAAAGCTTTAGAAGGGTCTCCTTAAAGGAGAAGAGCTACAGCTTGTTTCAGACAGTGGAGTGCATCAAAATTAGATAAACGAAGACCAATGTGAACTGTGACTGAATCTGAATAACATTCAAAGCTGGAAATGAGCACAGTAAGATATCAGTAATTCACTTTGTTTCAATGTTATTTATATAGCAACAAATTACAAATGGTTGCCTAAAGGCACTTTATAATGTAGGAGAGATTAAGATTTCCCATCTCACAACAAATCTGCTGTATATACAGTACCACAGATGTTGCTGACCTCTTCTGCAGACTGATAGTAAGTCTGCAGAAGAGGTCAGCAACATTGCAGGTCTTGGTTAGATTAAGGCAGGGTATGCAATTCATTTTTCCCCAAAGGGCCACAGGAGAATTTCTACATGAGTTACAAATGCTGAGAAATATTAGTATTTCCTGTCCTTTATATTAGAAACACACTCCACAGGCTGGCTGAACTACAGTTTTAATAAACATGGGGCATTTTTCTCCATTCTTTTTCTAACTGTGTATTTGAAATGTATCAAGGCATTGCTCCAGTAGACTGTGCCCTGTATGATAATGTATTGACGAATGACACCTTCACTAACTTCAAACACAGAAAAAAAGAGTGAAACACAAATGTTTTAGCACAAAGTACACTCAGAAATCGTCAGTCTTCCCTCATTTTTTCTCCTCCTGTTCTTCAACGTGTTCCTTCCTGTGTCTGCTCATGTCTTCTTCATCTTCACCTGTGCTGATTAAATGCACGGAGCGCTTTTCTCCTCTACTTTGAACCTTTGCATTCACCCATGCAAGTGCTTTCTAGCTAACATTCGTGAACACACTCACACGCCAATGAACACAACAGAAGCAACTCACCCAAGGGTACTTTGGCATGCAGACTGGAGCAGCCAGGAATCAAACCGTCAACCTTTTGATCAGTAGATGACCTGCTCTAGCTCCTGAGCCACAGCCACCTGTCAAAGCATCTATAGCGTGTAGCATGGTGGTTCCGTGGTTCGCACAGTTGCCTTACAGGAGACGGTTACTGGCTCAAACCCCGGCTGGGGTCCTTCTGTGTGGAGCATGTTCTTGCTCTATCTGCATGGGTTCCTCCTGGGCGCTCTGCCTTACTCCAAACACATGCATGTTTGATTCATTGGTCCACAAATGTGAGGTATACAACGTGCAAAGAATAATGTGCTGCATGAATGTATGGTTAAAATGTAGTCCTATATAAAAATTATTTGGCTGTGGTAGGATTTATTTCCTTTTATAGACCGAGTTGTTAAACCAAAAAAAAAAAGGCTAGATTTGTGTTGGAACAATCTGCCTTCTGCATTTGGGTCCTCACCTTTATACCTGCTGTGACAGTGGCAGATGAAATGTGGCCAGTCTGCTGCATGCACGGCCACTGATAAACAGCAAAGTTGCTGGAGGAAAAGTGCTGAGCGAAGTAGGGATCTATTTTCAGTTAGTATCAGCAGCTGCTGCCTGCAGGAGCACATCTTTATGTGTGCCCTGCACCATATGTGATTACTCTACTGTTACAACCAGCACAGCCACCTAATGAAGGAATGCATAAAGGGAGCAACACAAAATGGAAGGAGGGAGTAAATACC
>VUQK01020349.1:27690-38446 GCA_015106715.1 Bujurquina vittata
AAAAAGGATAGGTATGGCAAAAAAAAAAAAAAAAAAGCTGAATGTGAGAAAATGCAAAATGATTGAATATGATGAAAGTGCTGCCTTGGCTAATCTAGCATCACATAATCAAGGTTCTGGTTTTTACTTCTTTTTTTTTTTTGTTTGACCTGATTTACCTCGAGGACTTTGAAAGCCTCATAGCTAAAGAACAAGAACCTGATGTTCAATATTTGAGCTAAAAGATGACAACGAGCTCAAAGATGAGCTGTGCTATATCTTCCATCGGTTCCTACTGGAGACGACAATGTGAAGTTTGCACTCTTGTTCGTGTACATGGGTTCCCTGGTCTCGGAAACTGATGACCTTAAACTAGAAGTTGCTCGCCGATGAGCTGGTGGAGTCATTCAGGCTCTATGGAAGAAGAAACCACCCTCTGCTTTGGCCCAAACACATTGCCACTCAACAAGACTATCTGAGGCCGACTGGATGGATTAGACTCTCAAGCACTCAGAACAATTGAGGGCACCTAGTACCACCAGGTGTCAAACTGGGATCTCAGAATGAGAACACAGCACCAACACACTGTCCTGTCTGCACAATGGTGAGTGTGACTGTTTGGACATCTTTAGAGAATACCTCTCGATCATCCTACCAAAGCAGTCCGACAGTTCAAACACACTGTTGCAGGGATGGAAGTGACCACAAGGTGCTCCACGCACCTGATGTTCTGACATTGTTAGAAATGACTTCAAGATCTTTGGTGAGGATTTTGCAGATGCTCGGATTCCTTTCCCAGGATCGCCTCCAGTGGAAACATTTAGAGTTTCACGCTGGCTCATGATAAGCTGTTTATTTTTATGCCTCTTACACATTCAAATAATATATATCTTGAACGAATAATATTGCTGGTAGTAAAAATTTCATTTTACATAAGATATATGGGTATTGCTTCTACCAATGCTACAATCAAAATCAAGATGATTTACATCTACAACAGAACTCAATCATGTACAGTAGAGGCAATACATTTTAAAGTACACTGAATCAAAACGCGTCTTCCTCTATGGGATGGGGTTGCATGAATAAACGGCACTGTACTGTAGCTCTCTGTCATATTCAGTTCCAGTAAGCTATTTTGATGTCTGCAGTACCCCATGCTCTGCAGAGTATCTTGCTCCTTAAATTGCTGCATCTTCAAGGTCAATGGGGTCAGCAAGACCCTTTAAAAACACCAGCCCCGATGCCCCATGGGATATGAAGTTCCTACCTTGCAGTCAAAGAATTGTAAATGTTGACTGAGAGGATATCAGTCACCTCTCAGGGTCACTATGGGGTATTTCCATTTCCTTTAAGAGGCTGAATGAGCTCTGCACAAACATGAGCAGATGGCTAGATAGATGGATGAATGGCGAGCGAAAGCAAGTCTCAGAGAGAGAGGGAGTGAGGGAGTATCCTTATTTATTGTTCATGTATTTTTAAACAGCAGAGCACCTGGGTCAAACGAGTAAGCAGGACTTAACCTGAAGGGGGAAGAAAAAAAGGAATGCAGGAGAGATGGACAAATTGGACATGTCAGCGTGGATGGATAAAGGGAATGCAAAAGCTGTGTGCGGAAAAAGCATGTGTTCATCAATGGTGACCTCTTCTGATACTGAAAGCTGTGTGAGAAAATGAGATTTTTGCAAAAGATGTAAAAAAAAAAAAAGAAGTTCCAATAAGAATAAAATTGCCAATGAAAAGTGGCTTTGTTCTCCACGTGTTAATTCCTTTAATCTCATGTGCTTTTCTTGTGTGCGCCACATTAAATGAATGTGTTGCATTAAAGATTGCTGTTTCAAACTTGTGTATTTAGGGGGAAACAGGGTTAAACTCTGCCCAGCAGGTGTCTTGACCTCTGACCCTTAACCTTTACACACAAACACACACATGCACAGCCTCGAGCATATGGCTGACTGATGTCTTTGAGATTAGCTCCATGTCTCCACAGGCAATAGAACACAGCAGTGTGTGTGTGTGTGTTTGTGTGTGTGTGACAGAAAGAGTGGCAAAAAGAGAAGGTCTGCATTGATTTGACAAACTGGCAGGCTAAAGACAAGAGGACTTCGGTGGCCTTTGGCCTTCTCTGAATGCACAGGCTTGAAAATGACCGTGCTGTGTGATTTTTTTGTTTTGAGTTGTGTAGGATGGGGCTATTACTGCTAGTGTATATATTACATGTTATTTATCAATGCAATTTGCACTCCTCTTTTGTACAATGTCAGCTATAATATAACTCTTCCTTACCTATGTTTTTTTTAAATAAATTTTATCTAGTTTTTTTTCTATGTACGGTATATGGTTTTGCACTAATTGTTGGCACTCTCACTTTGATGTTTAGTTACTGTAGATTTTTCTTGCTGCTGTAACACAATAATTTCTCTCAATAAATCTATCTATCTATCTATCTATCTATCTATCTATCTATCTATCTATCTATCTATCTATCTATCTATCTATCTATCTATCTATCTATCTATCTATCTATCTATCTAAAAAGAAAAAAAGCATAAATTATAATCACCTGGAAATTCATGAAAGATGTAACGTGAAGAGCTCAAATCAGTCAAATTTGTATTTTAATTACTTAAATTTGTACACAAATATAAAAGCAGAAGACAGAAAATAGAAAAATAAAACTGATATTATGTAGTGTTGCTAGCTTGAGAAATAATTTGTTAAAGAACATGTAAGTGTCACATATTTAAGTACATACAAGCACATACATTACAGTACATTACATTACATAGAGTATCTATGAATTGACGTGCTAAAATATTGCATTCCACATATAAATATTTCCAATACAATCTAGCACACACTCTACTTTCTGAGAGTAAACCTGTCATGGAACTGGGTCAAGTCCTCTGTTGGTTCAGGATGGGGAACGTCCCGTTCTGTTTCCATATGGGATGCTTTAGACTTTCAGAAAACAGCATGAAAATCAAATGTTAAGTCACATGGTGCTGTGTGATTTTTTTTTAAAATGGACTATCATAAACTGTTTAAAAGATGAAAAAAAAACCCCAAAGCAACATCATGCATTTTTTTATGTCTTTCTTTAAAGGAGACATATCATGCTTTTAAATCCTTCCTTTTCATAATCATTCACTTGTGGTCTATATAAAGTAGAATTGCAATGCTTTATTTTGAATTCCTTGTTATTGTACATGTAGCTCCACAGACCCCTGTTCTGAGGTGCGTATTAGAGCAACTGGTTTTGGTGCTTTAAATGTGAATAAGACATTTCACATGTCACCATTTCGGCCATTTTTGTAGTTTGATAGCAGCGATTTGACTAGCTACCAGCAGAGAAACAAGGAGGGGCTTTCCCCACTGATGTGAGTACATTTTTGAGAAAAATTTAAATTTAACCAGGCACCTTGAAGATGTGCTGATGCTGGGGGGCAATGCAAGGAATCGTGAGGTTTAATACTACCAACAATCAAACATTTTGTCTACTTTCAGCTTTGGCATAACCGAACTGACTACAAAATTGCTGCGAGAAAAAAAATAAAACATGGAGGATTCATGAAATTGGTTAACTGGAAGTCCAGGCTCTTGTTTAGCAGTTCCTCAACAAATATTGTGACGTAACAGCAAAGAAAAGAAAACAGAGAAAACTGAACAGACTGAAAATTATGACCCAAAAAGAATATAGATATCTATGCAGCACTGGGAGAGAATGTATTTAAATTTCATGTACTCCAAGACATTTAAAGTACACAAAAAATGTATTTAAGGGCGAAAAAAGTGGATTTTGCATCCTTTAAAGCATCGTGTTTCAGCCAACTTGATATTTGGGAACCACAATTTTCAGGTGAAAGGCAGATCTGAGAACCTGCGGACACTCTGCGCATCTGCAGCATACAGCAGCAACCTTTCAAACTCAAATATTTTTGTCTGATTCGCCTCAAAGATGAGTTGTTGGTGGTGAGCATTTTTCACGATATTTACAAAAATAATTTTATAATCTTATAAGGTCCAATTAAGTTCTATACATAATTTTCAGGACAACCCACAATACAAGAACATGTGCTTTTTTTTTTTTAGCTTTTTATTGTCTTGGGATGTATGATTTTTGTTTTTGACCTTCAGAACAATAAATGTCAGCATTCAGTCACTGTGTGCTTACAGTTAGGACAGAAAGATAAAGAGAACAATATTGTTTTAATCCCAGTTACCGGAGGCATATATAGCAGAGTAGACCAGCAGCTATAAGGTGCAAGTCTGTGTGTTCACCTTCGCCCCTCACCCTCATCCCGTTGCCATGGCACTGAAGTGTGATTAGAACTCTAGCTAACCAACATGGCTGCAGATATTGACTTCCCATCTGGTTCATGCAAACGGGATGTGACAGATTTAATTTGTTTGTCAGCTCACCTTAATTTAAACAGAAGGCTCAAAGTGGCAGAAAAGGAAAGAGTGAAGGCAGCCGGCAGTGAGGGAATGAGAGAACGGGCTTCACACAACACACTCTCTCTCTGATTGGCTTACTCGCAGTGAAAGTGAGTCGCGCATGTGTGCTTTAGAAGGGGAATCATAGACGTTTCCCTCTTTCATACTGGGATGCTTTCAAATAACTCACACAAAGTGCTCGCAAATTGAAATACTAAAAATATGCCAAAAACTAAAAGATACACATGATGTGCACCTGTTAGTGGTTTGCAGGAGATGAAGGAATAGACAGATAAGCAGACAACTAGGAGAAAGAAAGTGTAGAACAAGGCTGGATTAAAAGAGTGGTTTCATCGCCACATTATTTAGAGTCCCAACGACAGACACTGAGAGAAACACGACAAGTAACAGAGTGGAGGGAGGAAAATGGAAAAGGTGGCGGAGGAGGTGACCTTACAGGCAGCTTCAAGATGGCGTGTGAACCAGATGGACAGTCTCGACTTGTGTGTGTGCCTGAGAGACAATCCTGATGGCTGCCGAGAGTGCGAGTGTGACAGTGAATACAGAGGGCTGCATTATTGTTTAAATCATTGATCGCTTCTATCTATCTTGCTCTCTCTCTCTCTCTCTCTCTCCTCTGTGCTGTTCTTATCTTCTATCTTTTTCTCATTTCTCTTTACCTCACATGTTTCTGCGACAGTCACACTGCCATCCTGTCTTCTTATCTTTGTGCTCAGCTTTTCACATCTGACACCTACACAAGCTGCATTTTCTCCTCCTCTTTGTCTTCTCTCAACTTGAGTTTTTATTCTCTCTCTTTTTGCTTTACAGTGGCTGTTGTTATTCAAAAGCTCTGAAGCTGAAATGGTTCCTTATGGTTTGGACTGATATTTCTGTTCACTTAGAGGCTGCCCACTTGACCCAAAGCATCAGAGAGTGTGCTTGTGTTATTACAGTTTAATGTGTTTCTGATAATATCAAGATCACGAGTTGGGGGATTTCAGGCTCATCGTGGGAGAAAGCTGATGCACAAATATTTTGTCAGTGACTTCAGCTATTTTACTTACAGATATATGATAATATGATATTGCACGTTGAGTATTTACTTGTGTTCTTTAGTGACATTGCTCTGTGGTGCCCTCTTTGACTGTTTCTCTTGGTGTGAAGACAAATGGATGGAACCTCTGAATCATTAACATTTTCTTTTGGCAACATTTAAGGAACATTTTGTTTTTACCTGAAACTTACAAGATTAACACAAGAAGCTGAAGCTGAATTGATTTCTAACCCTGTTTTCATGTAGGCTGGGTTCTAATATCACCTGTGTGCTGTTGATTTTAGCCATGCTATGTCAGCTTTAGATCAACTCTAATGCCCAAATCACTAACATATTTCAATGGTCTAATACCAAACTGAGAAAGATACATGATGACCAGCAGTGGGAAGTAATGAAGTACACATACTTACTGTAAAATTAGTATTTTCAGGTATCTGTACTTTACTTTTTTCTGACTACTTTTTACTTTTCTCCCTACACAAATACCTGCATACACGCATTACACAAATATCTCTACTTTCTCCTCCTTACATTTTCAAAACAGACTCGTCGCTTTAGTTTAACACATTTGGTTTAACACAGTTTTTATTTCACATCACGACATCTTCAAACATTAAACTAATCCGAGCCTAAATGGAGGGAACATAGAAGGCAATCTTTTTGGTGCATCATCACTGGAGCTCGTCCAAAGCAAAGTGATGAAAGAGGCAAAAACATATAATTCAGGTATCATTTATAGCGCTGTACTCAGTATGGTGTTCTTCTGATGCGTCATCAGACCCCGACCCCCACCCCTTTTGTGTGTGTGTGTGTGTGTGTGTGTGTGTGCGTGCGCGTGTGTGTTTGTGTATACGCACTTGTGAAGAGATGCACGTGATCTTACCCTATTTCTAAAACCCTTCAAAATGCAGCTCAATGAAATCCAGCAAGCAACCACTTAAAGGATAAGGAAACAAAAGCAGGCAGTGTGGTGATTTATGTTGTGATTTGGTGCTACATAAATGAAAATGAATGCAATTGTGCACAAAAAAAATCTACTGTAGCTCACAACAGAGAGTTGTGATTATTTTCTTAGAGACACTGCAAGAATTTCTCACAAACATGACTCAACTGATTGTCTCAGGAGTCTGCTACAGATAATTTAATGAAAAATGTTTTCATCTTGTTGATTTACAAGTTAAAAATTTGAGGAGGAATGTTAAACGCCCCAGGCTTGTGAAACAATCAGAAAGTTCACATAAATTCCTGATAGTTCATTGTGCTGCCCACAAAATCCTGATCATCAACCTGTGCTGCCCCAATTTACAATACTGATAACTGGAGAAAATATCTACAGATAATGTAGAGTAATTGCGATTGTGTGTCCATTGTGTATGCAAACACTTTTGTGAAATATCCACATTTTATAACCTTTTTGGAAAATATGGACAAAAAAACATTTACAGAAAGTTTGCATTTTGCAATTATTTGCACACATTTTAAATTTTAAGCAGACACTAATATTAAGTGTCCTGGCAAAGCCCCCATGACAGTTTCAACCAATAGGGTCATTTAAATAAATGATAAACATAAAACTGAAATGGGAATGGACTGGCATTTATATATTATAATTGTCTTCCTGACCACTCAAAATGCTTCAGACTGCGAGCCATATTTAACCATTCATGGTGTAACGTTTTCTTAACCAGTTTATATTGTATAGCAGATGACACAGACAGGAATATATCCCTCAGTTTTTCTGTTCTGACAGGCTTTTTCTTTTTTTTTTTAGCTCATTCTTCATTTATGGCTCCTTTTCACTGCTGATCAAACTTTGCTTAAAACAAACTGCCAGGCTTCTCAAATTCCTCCTGAATTTCCTCTCAATGCAGACCTCAGCACATCTGTTTCCAGTTGTACAACATCTTGCCAAAATATTATTTTGGTATTCAGTTGGAAAGTCAAAATCCACCACGCAAGCACACTGCCACAAGGCTGTGGTTCTGGTTTGTTACCACGGAGACGAGCACGCAGAGCGACGGTTGCCGTGTGGCAGCGATGCTTGTCTTGGCAGGGAAACGGCCGACTCTGAGGTCGAGTGACAGCCAGACACACACAAACACACAGGCACACACTCTCTTTCTCTCCTTAAGGCTCAGCAGGCAGGGTGGCTGGGTGGGATATATGTGTGTGTGTCTGTGTGTGTGACAGTGTAAAGCAGGCGAAGGTGACAGTGACGTGACACTGGTGAAATAATTATGAGTCCAAAACAGGGCTGACAGGGAGCAGCCCATGCCCTTCAACTATCTGTCAACTGTCATTAACATAGAGTCCTAATACACAGCCTGAGGAGAGAGAGAGAGAGGAAGCGAGTGAAATGGAAAGGAAAAAGAAGAAACTACAGAGGGCAATATAAAGCGTATTCTTACAAAGATGAAATGAAAACATCACTGAGCTCATCTGTGTGGTCAGACTGATCTGCTGGCGAAGGGATGGGGGTGAGTGTTTAGACTGGGCGGTCCGCTGCTGTGCCAAATGGCAGTGATTGAGCCTCTTTGTCCTTCTCTATAGGCAGCGTGAATAGATGTTTACATGTTTACAGTGGTTGTGCACGGTTCACAGAGTGCTTAACCTTATTCGCGTGTGTGAGGAAAATGCCACAGAAGTTACCATTTCGCTAATTTGTAGATTCTTCTCTCTAAACAGTAAATACCAAAGGTCACGCACAGGAGCACTGTATGCGTGTGTGTATGTGTAGTGCACTAATTCAGCCCTGATTATCTGTCATATCTGATGTAATGTTTTCTACATAGCACAGGACCACATAGATCAGCCTGCTGGAGGTACAACAATAAAACTTGCTAGGATTTGCTTTCCAGGCACTGCACAATGAGGGCCATCAGCTCAGCATTTCAAGAGACACCCACATCTATACAGCCATACCAATATCATGGGTACAAATTATATCAAAGCTCAAGTTTAGTTATGTCACATTTAAAGCAAGCAGAGGGGACCAAAGTGCTTCACAGGTGGCAAAAAGTAACACGCAACACAAAAAAACAAACAAAAATGAAATGATTACAAATAATTACATGATGGGTTTAGCTTGAATTAAAGGCCAGAGGGCAGAAATGAGTCTTAAGAAAAGACTTTAATGCAGAAACAATTCGGGCAGTCCTGCGATGAAATGGTAAGACATCCCAGAGACTCGAGGCAACAATTAAAAAAGCTCAGTCGCCTCGATTTTTAAGTCTTGGATTATTGAAGTTCATCTGATTAGCACATCTACCTCACTGAGAACTGGTTATGTTCACCTTCAGCTCTAGCTTTTTATTCTTGGACTCGACCAGAGCAGCTTTGCACAGTTCACAGTTCAAAACAACCTGATGGGTGTTTGCATGTGTTTCCTGCTTAGCTCTCCACCAGGTGCTCCCACATTTCATGTGATTCTAAATTGTCCATAGGTGTGTGTGTGTGTGTGTGTGTGTGTGTGTGGATTGTAGTGTGAAGCATTTTGTGTGGTCAGTAAGGTCAGATGGACTTGAAGAAAATGATTTTACTGAAAAGAAAACTACAGAAGAGAAGTCAAGAGTGTGATCTGACACAAGTACAGTTCTTACGATCAAATGTGAACTTCCAACCTGTGAATTAGGAGCATGCACCGGCTTTTGTCGTCTGCATCACATCCTGCCCGCAGATGCATTGTTTCCTGTGACTCCTGGACTCCCCCCGAGTGCGTGTGTCGATTGCAGGACTCTGACGTCAAAGAGCAGGGTTCACATTTCCTGAATTCCAGAATCACAAAAAAAACAACTTTACTCGGGCTCAAGGAAAAAAAAAATGAATAAAATGTCTCATGCTGACTTCTTAAACTGAGAACACACTGATTCCTCAAGTGTCACCAAGTGTCATAAATATCCTGTTTTATTTGCTGCGAGAGGACGTTGTGCTCCGCATGCTCAGCAGCCAGGAACACGACCTGCCTCACCAGCAATGCTCTTATTCAGAAAGGAGATGTCTTTTAGATTTTAAATCTCAACATAATGCAGGCAAGAATATCTATGAGCAGTGCTGTGTATGAGAAGATACATAAAAAAGGAGAACAAAGAAAAGGAACTTTTGTTAACCGTATTAAACAAACATGAAACCACATTAAATATGAGTAAATATAGTGCGCAATAAACCTGGGCACATGTATTCAAAATGCATTCATCTCTAATATTTCAGTCAAACAGGAAATCATCCAAATTTTCCAACTGGATTTTAATTTCGATTTGAAAACCAATATAAAACCGCAGAGCTAAAATCTGTCGACCCCGCGAGATCTCTTTCTTCTGTAAATGCGTGCGAAAGTGTTTCCAGGCCGTGGATTGATATGTGGATTAGGAGAAGGCCTTGGTGAAATATGTCAGCCAACACCCTGTTACCAAGAGTCAGGGTGTAAAACGCCTCAGTGTACATAACTCTTCTTAACGGGGAGTAAATCCCTCCTCAAAACAAGAAGACACACAGTACATTTTGCAACAGTATATTTGGAAATAAATCTCACATGATGCACCATGAAACACTACGAGAGGCAGAGTTAAAGAGAAAGAAGAGAGAACGAGAGGTGAGAGGGGGGGATTTATGGAGAAGGGCGATATCCCAGTACCTAAGATGAGCCAAACGGCCAACAACAGACTGACGGACTGAAAACACAAATAAAGAGCCATTTTTATGATGTGAATGGATGGCTTCCCTGGAAGACACTTGGCTGGATTTTATTTGGTCGCGGCTTTGGCCCGAGCCACTACATATTTCTGTTTTATGAAGAGACTCAATGGCTAAGACAGCGGCTAACAGACTGGTGCGAACTCTCTCACCTCATTGGAAGACGAAACGGGAGGAAGGAGATGAAAGAGCAGGTGAAAGGCAAAGACAGAGGATGGTGGCCAAATTTATGTGATTCGTAAAAACGCAGCCTGTACCTATGCCTGCTGCACACAGCCTTTTACTAACAACACTCTCACACAAAGGTACACATTCATTATCTCTAAGACTGAGAAGTTACTCCTGAAGACACACACACAAACACACACACACACACACACACACACACACACACACATACCTGTCTTCTGTTTTCTTTTTAAGCCGATCCACCTCACAGATGTCAAATGTACTGACCAATCAATGCTCTCGGTTTCATGCTCTTAGCAAAAAATAGAATGAGACTTCAGGACTTTAGGACTTTATCGCACACAACGTCTTTTGTCAGTCACTAGAATTTCTTTTTTTTTTTTTTTTTAAACATTTCATGTCTGG
>VUQK01020353.1:0-10443 GCA_015106715.1 Bujurquina vittata
CTATTACACTGACTCCAGTTGCATACTGTGTATGTTGACTGGCTACAAATATAATTTGAGAGGTGATGTCTGTAAAACTGTATATAATGTTCTTTGTTCTTTGACGTACTTGTGTGCATATGTACATGTGTATTGTTGTGTATATCTTATTTATATAGCATTTTCCCCTTCCTTTCTATTTTATTCAATTTAATTGGTCTCTTTTTTCTCTTCTGAGCTGCTGTAACGAACAAATTTCCCCGCTGTGGGATCAATAAAGTTCTATCTTATCTTATCTTATCTTTAGGGCATCGGTAACCAAAACTACTTGGTTGATGTTAGAAATCAAAAATCAGAGGAAACCACTGCGAACTGTTACACAGCTGCGATGGATAACAGAGTCCAGTTATACATCACAACACTGTACATGATGGTGATTGGGGGTGTAACAGCAATCAGTTCAGAGTTTTCCGAGTGTTGTGTTCTTCGAAATCAGCTAGCCTATCACTTAGACTCCCTTTCATCCCCTTCTATGAGAAACAATATCTGCAGAAAACACACTCAGCAATCAGCTTTTTAAAGCTTGATGTTTTAAATAGCCAATTTGCTCTTTGTTTTGCCTCTGCTGTATATCAGCCGAGACAGGAGTCATTCTGGTTTTGCATTTTGATCACAAGCGGCAGTCAAGAACACTCAATTGAGCGCTATGATTCATGATATTATGCTCCTATATTCCATGAATAAACATCAGTAGTAAACACAAAAAAGGTGGGTTCTCTGCTTGCTGGGTTCTGCCTCGTATTTAATTCTCACCTATTAAAATGCATAATCTCCTTTACCTCTTCACAATTGCAGAGAACAATTGCAGCCTGAGAGCCTTGTATTGTATCAACACTGTGATAGCGAGTAACAAAGGCCTAATTACTACCTGCTGGATATGATGAGGAATAATGAGCTAGATTGTGGAGAGCCACTGATGACAAGTTTGCAAGGAGCTCACTCGTGCTCCTTAATGGAGTGAAATCCATGTATTGTATTTTCACGAGTAGTCAGTTGGATGCAATAAAAGCAAATATTATCAGTATAGTTTGTTTATTCCTCACGTGGTGCTCCATTCAGATACTTGGAAAACAGCTACATTCCTGTCTAAGTTGTTTGTTGGAAGAGATCTATTAGAAAGTCAAAACAGAAATAGTTATGTGACTAATGTGCACCTCGAGTAATTGCCAGAGCTCTCCAGTTATAGTCGTGTTAACAAGGTAGAATTCTCGCTACCTAAAAGAGTGGAGCTTTTAGGGCTTCAAAGCAAGAGCAAAGTTTAACACATTCTATCATTGTGATAAAAAAATATCTCTGTTTCTCTAGCCCCTCCAGGGCTTTCCTGCTGCTGGGGTTACCTCTCCTCCCCGTCGCTCAGTCAGTGCAACATTCCTGTTTCTCAGGCTGACCAAAGGTTACTGTGGACTATTAGGCCTCTTTTCCACAAGTACAGGGGCATTCAACTACAGGCCTCGGGGGCCGGTGTCCTGCAGGTTTTAGATGTGATTCTGCTTCAACACACCTGAGTCAAATACAGAAGTCATTAGCAGGACTCTGGAGCACTTGACTACATACTGAGGAGGCAATTCAGCCATTTGATTCAGGTGTGTTGGATCAGGGGCACATCTTTAACCTGCAGGACACCAATCCTCGAGGCCTGGAGTTTAATACGCCTGCGTTAGTACCTACTCGGCTTGGCTTGACTCTACTCAGTTTAATTTGCTTCCCATTACAATTGAGTACCGTGCCATTAAGGTGGCCCAAAAGTCCCATGATGTCATTTGTATGCAACGCAAACGGTTGCGCAGGCTAGCTTCCTCTGGATTGCGTTGTCAATCACCAAGGACAAAAATGTCTGTGTTGGGTTAGTGTGTAGCCATTTGCCTCATTGCCAGGTTTCAAAAACATTGGGTTTCATTCTTGTGAAAAAGTTATTCACGTGACTTAACTAGTGACATCACTTCTTGGCCAATCAGCGGCATGCATTCTGTTGATGTCACATTTTTGGCTCGACTCAGCTCGCTTGGAACTCCGGCTGGGAAGGTACTGATAAGTACCTGGTACCAGGTACTACCACCTAAAGGAAAACCCTAAAAACCAAGTCAAGTTGAGTGGAGTGGATTTGAGTCGATTTGAGTTGGGCTGAATAGGTACTAGTGGAAAAGAGTTAGTTGAACAAAGGAAGTAGACAAAAAATCGTGGAAGGAAGCGGGGACAGAGCAGAGGCAGGTGCATTTTAATGACTGTGACTGTCCATGTTTCTGTGTATCAGCACATGTACAAGCCCTGAAAGACGCTGCTAATGAATGAGACTCTGCTTAGGAAAAGAACTCTTCCCACCCCTATTCTCGTTCCAGGTTCTGTCATTTTCTGTTGATGGATGTTGTGCGGTTAAATGTCGGTGTGTGTGGCCAGCTATTTGTTTTTACTCTCTGTATGTGTGTGGCCACCTCTGTCTTTTCTTTGTCACCCAAAACATTACACAGAGCACCATAAATACGCACTGGCTTTAAGTCCTCTTTCCCTCACATTGTAATTA
Organism: Bujurquina vittata; assembly: GCA_015106715.1. Classification (NCBI taxonomy): domain Eukaryota; kingdom Metazoa; phylum Chordata; class Actinopteri; order Cichliformes; family Cichlidae; genus Bujurquina; species Bujurquina vittata. The sequence goes on from VUQK01020353.1 coordinate 2,558, forward strand.
TATGCTAACATGCTTGCCTCTGTTCCTAATGGGAAACAGTGATTATTTCACTTGAATTACCAAAATAAGTTATTGTAACTTATAACTTCCACATTACCACAAGAAAAACAAGAAGCGTGGCTAAATTGTGAAGGGAGAGTGCTTCAGAGCGCTTGCAGATGAAATATGTTAATAAGCTGCCAAGGCATGAGCACAACTTCTGGTTAATGGCACAACATTGCAATTTGGCCCTCCAGAGGAGAGAGAGATGAGCATCTTCATCACCACAAGTCCCCCGTCTGAGAGAAGGAGTCAAGCAGACAGGCAGCATTAAACTGCCAACCAGAAAGACAGAGAGAGGCTGCATGTCTCCAGCTCCCATGCACATTATCCCTCCAACAAGAGGAAAGGGAATCCGGGGTAATTTCCTTAAAAGACCATAATAAAGAGCATATGAAAGGAAGAAAAAAAGTATAAAATAGACAGAAAATACAAGATGTCAGGCATGAAGCAGTGAAGGAATGGGCGATGCAGAGAGTTGAGGGGAGCAGTAAGAGATCCGGAGTAAAAGCGGCATATCAACGTATCTCGGGGACCTCGCCCGACAGATCCTATCCCTCTCAGCGTTGCCTGTTGTTGCATTACACATGCAAATGTTATGTTGCTGGAAACCCATCAGCTGTTTAAAATCCAATAGCCGACACCTCAAAGATGTTTGCAGTTACCTCATATCGTCTTGTGTCCCTGCAAGGGTCCAAACCAAGAAGATGTTTTGGCTTTTCCTCCTTTCCATCAAAGACCTTACTGATGGTGAGTCAATGTGAGTGGGCGTGACAGACATCTGACATCAATATCCCAATGCTGTTTTGGAATTATATCACACAAGTGGGTGGCCTGATTGGCCCGCTTGAAGGTGAATCCCAAAGAGGGGGCACGGCAAGGTCACGATGACAGCTCCAAGCATGATGCAAATAGAGGAGGCAAAGTTCCACGGCAGAAATGCAATCAGCCTCCCCGTGTTGATTAAAGCAACACATTTATTTTGTATCAGGGTTCCAGCGAATGAAATGGCCTCATTAAACTGGGGTCGGCGCAGAACTATCAGGGAGAGGGAATAATAGGAAAAAAGGAAGAGAGACAAATTGACTACCATGTTCTAATAAAACATCTCAGAAGAGCGCAAGTGATTTGAGTGGCAGGCTGTTTGTCAATTCAAACACTCGAAGAGAGAACAAATTGGTGCGAATTTGCCATTAAATATATTGCTGCAATATTCAAGATCCAAAACAACAAAGAATCGATCGTCACTAACAAGCTTTTTCTGTGCTGTGTGATTATTCTTATGTGCCACAGAGCCCTATTGTTGTTTAAAACTATTAAATCAGTTATTTTATTACCAATAGGAACAGCTTATTTGTGTTTTGAGATGACACGCACATTACGATGGTGGTTTTGTTCTGAAAATATGACAATGGGAGCTCAAATTCAACCAAATCAGGTGAAGGTTCAGCACACAGTCTGCTATGTGTCTGGGCCAAAACACTGACTCTGTTCACAGTTGCTGTAAACAGAGTCCATTTGACTTTTTGTTGTTTTACATTTTAGAAAACTCAAGTTTGTGCATGAAACCATTCAAGCGCAGCTTTGTGCGTACACACTGTGAATGATGCCCTAGATGTGACACCCTGATCATTTGCACCGAAAGTGCAAAGACACTGCAGTGTCGCCACTCCTCTTACCCCTGTACAACAAACTATATGTTAACTGTATTTGTTCTGGCCTCAGATTGCAAATGAATGAATGTCTGCGTGCACGCCTTTTTTCGCTCATGCATATGTCGCGGGACGTGGCATGACAGAAACGGCTACTGTCTGTCTTTCTATTAGAGGCAGGTGATCATTTTGTCTTCCTCCTCCTCAAGACAGAAGAGGCGTACAAACAGAATGATGATACACGTTGAAGATTACAATTGCCCCGTGGATGCCTCTTTGTTCCTCCACGCTTGATGGATAAGGGATGTCACCTGTGTGTGCTTCAGTGTGTGTTTGTGCATGTGAGGAAGACAGAGCGTGAAAGCCAAGGCAGTAAAATTTTAGGGCAAAGATGACATGGCTGTTTAGCAGCTAGCTGCATGTAATTACACGGCAAATGTGTTTTGCGTACTTAAGAGTTGGCGACGTTGACAGGCTTACCCCTCAACTGCACTCAGACAATAACACACACACACACTCGCGCATGCACAAACATCATGTTAATGGCATTTGTTAGCCGGCTGGTTTTGAGAAGAAAATGTATCACAAGAGAATTCAGCCCTTTTTCATTTGCCCTTAGAATTACAAGGACATATGCGCAGTCCTTAATAACATTTCATGTACATTTTCTGCTACAAGGCACATAGTTGGGAAAGATGAAGGCAGTGCTCGTCCACAAACCCCGGCTAGCTAATCAAAAGATTGTAGCAGAGCCCTGGAGTTACTCACCACTGTGTTGCACTAGGGTGGAATGGGGAAGTCTAATTATGTCCTGAGGGCTGTGAGGGGCTTCCATCTACCCAGCCTCACATACCTCCCTCACAAATACATATATATGCTAACTTTTTCTGGTAACTATCTATCAGAGATGCTAGATCAGCTCCAGCGTGTTTACCATCTCCAGATCTTCTGACAGCTCCACTCTTCATACAGGAGCCCATTTGATAAGAACCGTCAAGGAATGCTAACAGATAAGCTGGCGGACACTTTACGTCCAGGCTTATAATGACAGCAACCTTTGTAAACACAGAGACCCATGACCTCTGTTGTTAAGTAAGGTTATCTCCAGCTGAAAGTGGAGCCTGAACCCCGAAGGCATGTGGACAGGACGCCAAGCTTGTGTGACCTTGTTAGCCTTTGTGTATCCAGAAACCTCAAAGCTGCCCGTGGTTAAAGGTTAACACTCCGCATAGCAACAAGGTTTTTGTAGTTGTTGACCTTCGAACATGGATCTCATCACCCGTGTAAGTGTACAAGTATGTAAAACTATACACTCGACTTCCAAGTATCACAAGGTGAAGCAAAATGTGTTTACTGTTTTATTTTTTACCTGCTGAGTGGGCAGTGTATGTGTGACACTCAGAAACAACTTCACAATCGCCCAGTATCAATGACATCCACTTTACATGCCAGTCCTGATCTAATATTGGAGCCATTAAGGGTAGCTGCCCTAGATTCACATAATGCAGTCTACACATGTACTTTATATAGATATGTGTTACTGCAATATTTCGTCAAATCTAGACAGTGAAAAGCAAGTAAAATCCGCCCAATGTAGAGAACAGGAACAAGACGCACACACAGTTTAAACAATATTGCTACATTTGCCAGTTTTAGTGCACACATACACCGACAAAGACAAAAATGGCTAAACAAACTGCACAGTCACTACTTGGGTGGTTTTCTTGAGTGTGCAGTGCAGTCACATTGTTAATATTTGCCATTTTTGCTACATAGTAAAAGAACAACCACTAATCAAATTTTTTATATATCAGGGGGAAAATAATCACCAGCACTGACATTGACACCACTCCTAGCTAGCTGTATAGGAGCGGCACATTATTTTAGCGTGATAGCGCGTCCTCCCTTTAGAAGATTTCCGTTGTGTGTGGCTGAAGGCTTAACAAGCAGCAAATGTTTGCAAATGCACCATTTATCAGGGTTAAGATGAAACATCACATTTATCATCCTCAATAAGTTCACAGTTTGTTTTGTTTGATTTGAGAAAACACCATCCCATTCAAATACACCGCACAAGTACAACGTGTGCATAGCGTACAGCACAGAAGTATCAGAATTCGGACAGTGTACAAGCATCTTCCATATTAATGGCCTTGTCAGGTGAAACACGGTGAAAAAACCTCTGACTTTGGAAGAAATCTTGTTGGAAAAATCGGATTTCTCTAATTCATCAGCTCAGTTACGAGGCTGTGTTTCTCAGGACAAAGTTAAAGAAATAAATTTAGTGCAGAAAGCTCACAGCAACCTGGCTGAGTGCATTTACACTCACTGGCTTAAAATTGACAAAACTCAGTCAATAAGGCCCAATGTGTGGGCCCAGACACAGAGCAGGAAGCTTTTGGACTGTGTATGACCTGCTGGCATTTCAGCATGTTGCTCAACTCCCTTGACTTAGTTTATCTGCAGCGTTTCAATAAATGCTGGGTCCCGCAAGCCAGCCTAACACTCTTTTCAGAGCTCTGAGTGAAATCGAGCACTCCAGATCCTATCTATTTGATTTCTCACAGTCCTAATATAACCTCTTCCACATGAGGCTTTTTATTACCGCTCAGGGAGACAAGCTTTATTTGCAAGCTGTTTGCTGTACCAAATCGTTATTGCTCCATGGCATTTCAATTGAATAAGATATCAACTTATTGTGTCATTCACTGGGCCCCAGACGTGACTCCAATAGTAAAAAAAAAAATGATACGGAAATAGGGACTTTAATAAAAAGAGCCAAAGATATGATTCGACCTGAAGATGGTAGGAAATATCTAACAATAGTGAGAGAAGAATAGTATTCCCAAACTGATAGCTCTTAATCTTAAGCACTCCAAACATCCACACAAAAACAGGGATTTTGCTAAAAGCTCACAACGTCATATTACAGAGTATTGTAAGATCTTTCTGTAATGCTGTTCTTTGGCTATGTTTGCCAGCATTTCACTGCAAATTTAAGGTACAGGATAAAGGCAGTGTTAAAGGTGCAGTTCACTCAGATGACACGTGCAAATACACACACACACACACTCACAATACAGACACACACACTCACTTACCCTTTTTGGTATTTAGCTCTGCATTTAGCTTTAACTCCTGGCTCCACTCCAGTACAATAGAAGTGATTGAAATTTCATTTATGCTGCACAAAGCACTGAAAATTGGATTTGAAAAATTAAACAGCTTTTCACAGACCTTGGGCCTTTGTACCTTTCACTGTATAACTGGTACAAAAGGATTTACGCTCAGGCAGATCATACAAATTTAAGAGAACCTATCGTAATCAAAAGTTTTCTCACATGTAAAATTTCCGGGTTTAAAGTGTAAAGTAAAAAGTAAAGTCTGACAAAAGTCACTTGAGTCAAATCTCAGACCAAACAAATCATGTTGACATCATAGACTGTATCTAAAAGATGGATGTAACCATCCTGATGTCGCCCATTAGCTTAATGATTACTGTTGTACTGCCATGTGTCTGAGGATCGTGTTTTTTTCCCCCTGATTTTTAAAGGAGGGCCCCGTCTATGCTTAGCAATGCAAAATGAAATTTTAACACTTTATGTATACAGATTCTGCTGCCGTGGCATTTCAAATGTGCTTTTTGTGGTTTGGATTTGTAATGAATCCTTTAAGGTGACATGTTGAGCATAATGTGGCATGTGTCACCAAACCTTCACAAACTAAAACAGCACACCCCCCCCGGAAGCCCTTTCTGCAATCTCAGCGAGCTCGCCTACACTGCTTCCAAGTAAATATTTCACCAAATCTGTGCAAAAAGGTGTTCACGCTGTTTTTTGTGCAGCTAAAATGTTTGGCCACATGAAGACATTTTTCTTTAGCTGCTCACTGTCAAAATTGTTGTGAGACACCCAGCATGACAACACACAGAAGCCTGCATCAGGCAAATACAGACAAACACACAGTGCCTTTTACTGTCTAGCTGACAAACACCTCTGCGCGCACGCACGCACACACACACACACACACACACACTGACTGCCTTATCACAGCAGTGGAATGTGGTTTTGAAACTGTGACAAACTGTCCAGCCAGCGGAAGCTATCCACTGAGTGCTTTTCTTTTCTCTTCCTTGATGCTGTTTTAGTAATTAACTTAGACAAAAGCTCCAGCATGTCGCTTCTGATGTGAACTCAACAGACGGCCACAAAAAGACACATTTCACACCCATCCTTTTTGATAAACAGAGAGTCTGGGGACAGGCTGAAAGTGTCCACATTCAGAAATAGTTTGAGCCAGCGGGGTGTCTGTAGGGATCTCTGTTTGCGGAAGCATCGGAGAACATGTGATGTTTCAATCATATAAAACCCTAAACATTTGCCTAAAACAAGGATCACACAGCTTTTCTGTGAGTTTCCTGCATTATGTCAGCACATGACAATTCACTGTAAACTATTAATAGTGTTCCTGATAGTGATAAACTGCAATAATAATAATAATAAAATTTAAAAAAATAAAATAAAACTGCTATAAATACAATATAGAGAGGAGATATGTTGGGTGAAGATAAGAATGCTAAAAGAATCCTATCAGGCTTTTTTTAATTGGAATAAAGGAAACTAATAAGGGAACTTGATGAGATCATCTGGTCACTAGACGTTCCCCAAACCACAAGCTGTTGCAACCCAATTCCATATTCCAAGAGATGAATGCACACAAACTAGATACTGGTCTTTTCTTTTTGAAAACACCACCACAGTATTTACAGAAGCTCAGCAGAGACATTAAAACCGCTCAAACTTCAAACCAGAGCACTGCAAAGTATTTATTTTAATCTGTCCTCCCCTCTTGTCTTGGGCGTTCGGTCAAATGGGAGCTGTGCTTTCATGCTTGTAGACAGAGGGCTTCCTTTGGCAAATATAAGCCAGTCATCTCATGAATTTGAAGAATTTTGATCCCTTCTTTAGTTGTTTTGTCCTCTTCTGGTTTGACATCTTAGCTTTTTGGATTCCAAGTAGGATTAAAATATTTAACAGTCAAAATTTGTTCACAGGTTAACATTGCCTTTTGTGGGTACTTTAGCCTTGAAATCTTTTAACCAGCCTGAATGTGGGCAGCGAGAAAGAAGCCCTTTGAATCCTCTGTTAAACAAGCGACGAAAGATCTCAGTATCTGTAAGTTTCCTCAAACGTCTTATTGAATCATCCAATTTCCGAGCTAAACCCTCAAAAAACCCACCTGGGGCTCTCAGCTGAGCTTCCCACTGCCCTCACTCACAAAACTCTCGCCCACCCTGAAAACCCAAATGAATTCCAAGCATTGTATTGTGTAACTGAGCCCAGTGAAACATTCCACATGTTTTAATATCAGAGGATCGTTGGGAGAGTTGTGGGTTCAGCTTTGCAGTCAGAGCCGTTTCCAAAGCAGCATCATATCCAAGTGAGGTCATTTCGTTGAATCACCCCCTGAAGCGAATTGCCTACCAGTCCTCTAATAACTTTATTACCACATATATCAAGGCCAGGCTTCGGTCTTTTGCTTGAATTTGTGGGGGACTTGGAAGCCATCTGTGAGCTGCTGCGCTGCTCTTTCACTCTCCTCGTTCATTTGACCTGCAGTCATCGCCGGCGTTGTTTTATTTTTTTTCCCTTCCTTCCTCTTTGTTTCCCTGCCTGTCTTCATTAAACTTGTCAAGTTCCTGCTGCAGCTATGCCAGCCCTGTATTATGCTCTGCTGTTCTCATCACCATGCCCTTCAGTTGCCTGGAAACTGAGTATGACGAAGAGATGTGAAGAGGCAGAGAACACCTTCTGACACAATGTAAACACTGAACCTTGTTATATAAAGAACATGGAAAGTTTTCAAGTTAAAAGTGAGGCGCAATTCATTTTCTGGGGTGTTGTCTTCAGGTATTAATACCTAATACCATTAGTTATGCTCTAATTGCGACTTTTTTACATGACAATGAAGAGCCTCTTCCTTCCCTGTTGTACTGAAACTAGCTACAATTTACCTGGAGAATGACTGCAGAAAAGTTAGACTGAATGGAACTAGGAAGATAAAATAATTGTATAAATGTCTTTTAGACTTTTTTTGTTTTTCTTACAGGCTGGATTTTGTCCATAAAATTCTGGCTTTCTGCATACAGTTAGGTTCACTTTTTTTTTTTTTTTACATTTTTTTTTTTTTTTTTTT
>VUQK01020354.1:0-30384 GCA_015106715.1 Bujurquina vittata
TAAACAGTTGATTAACATCTACATACTGTTATAATAAGTTTATTTTTGTGTTTATTAACTGCTTCAGTGGAGGCTTCTTTACATACAAGGTAAACATGTTGCCATATACTGTTCATTAATAATGACAGGAAAGAGCCACAGGTCTGCATGGATAACTACATTATAGGGTGTTGTAAACTGTTTATTACATATTCATATAGTACTTATTAATGCAAAATTTTAAGATCAAAGTAAGGTGTTACAAAGAATCAACTAGAGGTAATCTTGCAAAGGGAGCAACCCTGCTGGGTTGCCAGTAATTTGCTAGAATGCACCCTCTTTTGATAATATTATTATGATATTATTGGAAATTTGTGTCATACTAATACACTTATAAAAACAAGCAATGCACAGGCCAGCTCAGCAACACCAAGAGGCCTGGAAGACCAAGGAAGAGGATGATCACAGAATTATTTCCTTGGTTAAGAAAAAAATCCTTAAAGGAGGTAGACGTATCATTGTCGAGGTGTACCATAAAGAGACGCCTTCAGGAATGAAAATACAGAAGGGCAAACCACTGGTTACACTCAAGAACAGGAAAGCTAGATTAGACTTTGCCAGAAAACATCTAAAAAAAGCCTTTACAGTTCTGGAAAAAAAAAAGAAATCTAGATGAAAGATGAAACCAAGATAAACTTGTACCAGAATGATGAGAAATGTATGCTGAAGCAGTGAAACAACTCATGATCCAAAGCATATCACATTATCTGTGAAACATGGCAGAGGCACTGTTATGGCGTAGGCATGTACAGCTGTCAGTGCAAGAGGGTAACTAATGTTTATTAATGATGTGACCGCTGATAGAGGTAGCATAATGAATTCTGACGTGCACATGGCTATAGGCTCTGCTCAGAAAGCAACCCAAGAGTTTCACAAAGCAGAGAAATGGGATCTTCTTCAATGACTAAGTCAATCACCTGACCTCAACCCAACAGAACATGTTTTTGAGCTGCTGAAGGTAAAAAGACCCACAAACAAGAAGGACTGAAGGCAGCAGCAGTATAAGTCTAGTAGCCTTTAATTAAACGTGAAAGTCTGCCCTTCGGTCACATCTTGATTGATGGTGGTGGTGTACAGAGGCAAAATTACAAAAATTGTGAGATTGTCCAAAAACTGTACATGGAGAAAATACATTAGTGCATCTTTTAATATCACAATATTCTTTATTATTACTAATAATAAATAATTATATAAAATAGGAGGAAATTTATGTTGTCTTTAGATACTGCACTCGCAGTAAAGAAAAAAATACTAAACAGCTGGATGGCCCAAAAATGTCAAGTACTGAACACAGGAAAGGCCGTGAAGTTGTTAAAATAAAAGGAGTTTACCCTCATGGGAGCATTAGTGCGTTGCATCAAATTCATGGCAATTTTCCTGTTTGATTAGATTTCTGGTATGCAGAGTTTGTATTTTGGCCTGAGGGTGGCTCATGTCCAGAATAGATTATAACATTTATTATCTACATTTTGGCCTGATAGTGGAACTAGAAGAAAGGTCACAGAGTACACTCACACTCACAGAAAAAACAAAAATCACAGGAGCTCACTGGCCTGCACAGACGCGTAACAAGAGTCAAATAAGTATTGAGATGTCTTTCTCTGGGCCACAGTGATGGGTTGACAGGTTGACATCTCCATTGGCAAACCTCCACCCAGAGAGATATTATTAAATGGTCTTTCTTTTATTAATGAAAGCAACATTCAATATAAACCATCTTATGCTGGCTGACTGAATTTATATAGATTTGATAAGAAAGGGGTTTCATACTGGACTTAGGTATGAAAAAAATCTTTCAGCTGCAGCATATAATTAATATAACTACATTGCCTTTTATTAGATACATGACTTTCTGCACAATTTGCCACCATCATGCAGATTTGTCACTAGCAGATTGTATCTGCTAGCTCCGCCTATATCAAACCTGTGCAGCTCAGCATGAATAAAGAAAGAGCCATTATCAGCTTTCAGAAAACCACACTGTCTCACTGAAGGCCAGTGTGTAATATGATTATTAACCACGTGAAGACAGACTGTCGCACAATTAAAACCTCCTCTCTGCACTCTCTTTCTCTCAGATACTTGCAGATGTGGACAGACAGAGCTTGGCCAGAGGCCGAGAGGCAGCCAAGTCCTCCATCCTGTTCCCTCTCTCCATCCTTCTGTCCACCCTCCAGCCTGATCAATCCTCTTTATAGATTTCTCATTTTCATTTATCTTCCAGAATGTGCTTTCCTCCCATTTTAGGTCTTACAACAAATACCTCTTGATATCTCCTCTTTTCTACTGCCAAATCCTTTCAATCCCTGCCCCCTCAGAAATACAAAACAACAACAACATAAAAAGCAAGCACACAAAACAAAGGGAAAAAAACAAACAAACCCACCAACATCAATTCAGATTAACTTCTTCAATAAAAATCTGCTCAGCAACAGCTAATTAAGAATGTGCAGAGAAACACATAATTTGCATTTTTGTTTATGCATGTACAAAAGCAAAGCACTAACCTAAGTGTGCTGTCAGGATACATTACAGCACGGTGGGAACGCATGCATGAAATCTGTCACAGCTGCCCAGGGCTGCTGGACGGAGGAGGCAGAGGAGCGAACAAGATGAAGAGACATCAAATGAGAGAGATAAGAGAGAGAAAACCAACAGACCCAGTCAAAGGCTGACCTTTGGCCTTGTACCTGACGGCAAGGACAGCGGTCTCTCCTGCTCTGTCCATCCTGTCATCTCTTGCTGACAACACCAAGCTGTTTCACTTGCACTGTCTCTGTAAGTTATATCCCTCTGTTTCCTCCTTTAGTCTTTTTATTTTGACATAATCTTACCTGAGGCGGATCAGTGTATCTCCTGCCAATTGGAAATATTCATTCACTTTACTGACATGAAGGTACAATCAAAATAGTCCTTTGGTTCATAAATATTAAGCCAGCTCTTGATAGATACATATTTAAGTAATCCAATGACTTCATGCAACAGAGAGACTTCTTGCAGGCACAACTAAAGTTGTGAAGCCAAAACAATGTTTTTTGATTAATGCCTACCAATAAAAAGTCTTTTTTTTTTCCAAATGAGAAGCTATTTTTCTGTGTGTGCCTGTATTCCCTCTGTTTTGATACTTTAATACTGTTACAAAGTTTAAGAGCTGGATCTACTTTTTGAAAAAAACAAAACAAAACAAAACATGTTTTCATCCAAAGCGCTATCGAGCCGTACTAAGTATTTCTAGGTACCCAATGCTACAGTCAATGCCAGTGATACTTGGGAAAACAACAGTTGAGACTGCAGCATGACTAGAAATATTGCAACAATGAACTTGTGATCTTGTTGCCTTTAAAATGGTTGCTTTGAACATGGGAGCCAGGGTCTGCAACCATTCACAATCAGTTGCTGTTTTCAAAGGACTCAAATGGATTGCAAAATGTTGGCAAGTTGTCTGCATTTATAAATTAGATGGCAGTTATTTGCAAATGTTCACCAATCTGAGAGTGACTGCAGTCAGTCCGATTATTTGGAGACAGGTTGTCCTCTCCCCTGGTAACCTGTGCAATCTTCTTGCAATCACAATTGGTGTTGCACCCTCAACCTCTGGGTTACTGCAACTACTTGCAATTGGTCTCTGACAGCAAAAAAAAATTGAAGACAACCACAGATTTTTCCTAATCGCAAGGCGGTTGAAGTCCTGTTTTTATTCTAGAGTGGCTGAACCTTTAATCTAACCCCAAACATGTCACAAACTCCAGACTAACAAACACACTTTTGTTTCTCTCCACCACCATCCTTCTAATGTGGACTTTATCGCACATTAAAAGCAGAGTGTTAGCTCTCGGTGTGTATTACTGCTGAAGCCAATGCCAGAAGACACCATGTGAAGACCTCTTTGATGGAAAGGCCGTATTTGACATCATGGAGATAAAAATGACATGCTGGGCAGGCAAGGTGATGACGGTAAGACAAATTTAGAAGAGTTATAGTCAGCCAATTGACTTATTAATTTAATGACCATAGTTTGGCTTTTTGGGCGTGCTGTTCAAGGAGCAGATGACCATAAAAAAAAACTGTGTCCAGCTGATGTCTGTTTGACAAAACGGTCAGGAAGACCCCTTTAAAATTTTCATGAACATGGGCAGTGCAAGCCTTCCTAAACAAAGGTGCATGCTTGCAGCATAACAGGGATTGCTTGACATCTTTGGAGGAATTGTATTTGTTTCTACGACTTGTGAAAGGCAGGTTATCAACACCATATCACCACAAGTCATTGCAGGAAGGCGGCCACCTGCTGAGAGAAATGCATTACATTGAATTGTACAGAAAGAATACAAAATTGCTCCATTTCCATGGAGCATAGAGCTGCACAGTGTGAAATTGCCAAGAGGTATAGTGCGAAGCACACAGTGACAGAGAGACCTGTATCCATGGTGACTCTGACGCTCACTAAACAAGCAGAATTATCTGGAGGGTGATTTTTTTTTTAACTTGTGGCTTTCAGAAACGTTCATAATAATTCTTCTTTTGTACTGATACAAAAAATATATGAAGTTAACCCTCATGGAGACGGCCAATGCTATTGTGTATTGTTTCACTGCTTAATCAAATGAGAATTAATCAGAGCTCAGTAAGCGCTGCAGCATTGGCAGCTCTGAGGCATTGGATGCATGTTGCACTGTGAGAGGAGCCTACAGAGGACCAGATGACACCATATTGAGGGTTTTAAAAATTCAGCATGTTTTGTATTCATTTACTTCTCTAACAAAGTCAGGGAGAGGTCAGACACTAACATTATCTTTCTTCACATTTCCTAATGCTTCAGTCAACATTTTGCACATCTGCTGTTGCATCTGTGGCCATGCACCAACACATGATGTCACAGAAGATGTTTATTGTTTGTATGATTCCCCTCAATTTCCACCTTGTCCATAAAACCTCACAAAAAAGTTCACTTATATATAAAATAAGACTAAATTCTAAATTCATTTGCAGTTGGTATCAATTTGTGCCGACTGGCTTCAAATGATTTGTTTTAGCTTTGAGAGGAGATAATTGAGTCTTGGCTAGTGTACTTAAGCCATTCGGAAAAGAATCCAGGATATAGGATAATGAAAGGTTTCCACAAGTAGCCAGGATAATATGGAATGCCACATGCTTTCAGTGTGAATGTGATGCTGGCCTAATCCAGCAGCTCTCTAACTGAAGGTTTATTTCTTTCTCAGGAACTGTATACCTAATGTGAGTAAAAACTGGTGATGATTTCACTATTTTCATGAGTTTTTCTATTACTTCCCAACATGTCTTCATCCCATTATTGTATCCCACAGATTCAGGCTTCTTTGGTTTGCTTCAAAAGTTTTAATTAACAGATTCAAAACTCCTGTAAAATCACAAACCAGTGTGTGGAATAAATACATATAAAAAAAAATTCTTCAAAGTTTGATCCCACAGAGAGCCGTGCTGCATGAATTTTCTGCCATTTTTGTTCCAGTATTGATGCAGTGTTTGAAACCTGGATGCTGACCTGCTGTTTGACTGAAATGTACTCCCTGTAGCCCAGGGCTCAGGCTTCACCTGACACTATCGGCTGGCGGGGGGTTGCTCATGCTGAAAATGGAGGCGAAATGCTGTTAAGTGCATATGGCGTATATTAATGTCACGTCTAGTAAATTACCGTGACGGTCTTGATGCGACCACTGCCCCTGGTGCAGGTCCAGCCGGATCTGTTGAACAGGAGGCTGCAGACCTCCCCCTCCATGCAGGGAGCCATCTCACACCACTGACGACTCCGAACGATTCGTGCTTGGGGGGGGACAAGGGCAAAGAGGTAAATTAGACAGAAAGACAGATTCACAAAGATAGAGAAAAACTGCAAAAAAAGTCAACTTTTCTCCCCCTTAACAAACAAATCTGCAGTTTTTCTGCTCACCAGACACAAAAGTACCCTTATACGTTGATGTGTCTAAAAGCCTGTAGTATTTTAATGAGGCTCTTGTTGAACTAGCATGTCAGAATTGCCTGTGGTAGTAACCTTTACAGACCAGCTGGTGGTCCATAAATTACTCTCTTGCTAATGCAAGCTTTCACTGCAGCTGCACAGAAAGATTGCTTTTTCCCCACTTTTTGACATTTTGTCACAATTAATACTCCTGAAAGAGTTTTCTGGGTTAAAATTACAACATAATAATGTCAGATTTCATTTGTTTAAGCTAAACTGTACTCTTTATGCACCCCTGAGTACTTGAGTGAAGTCCAGTTAGAGCTCTACTGTGCCTTTTTTTCACACACCTCGGTTAGTTGGCATCATCAGAGCGCTGATAAATCCATCTTTTTCCCCACTGAGGTCCTAATAAGGTGGTGGTTGTAGTGGTGGCGTGACATAACACTAGGACAACTTGGCAATTATTAATTTTTAGCCCAACAAGTATACTATAGATTATTGCGAGTACAAATTAGTAAATTATGCCTATCACCTATGGAGATAATAGTTTTTATATTATAATAAAAACTGACACTGTCAAAACACAGCAAAGGCATGACCAAATTTGAATCACAGATGTTTTGATGCCCAGTTACTGTGGGAGGAGGGACCTGTATTCATTTAACATGGACAAATGCATTAGTAAAATTGATGCTGCAGCACCAAGGCTTTTTCAATCTACACATTCCTCTTGTCAAAACCCGATGCCAACAAATCCACAATGCAAATTGAACACTAACAGATCAGTGACAGATTGGGAATTGTTGAGGCAGCGATGCTGAATAATGGAGGGGTAAATGGATTGCAGATGTCTGGTTAGACAGCTTCTTTTTTTTTTTTGTACCCAACACCCCCAGATTTACACTTTCAAACTTGTATTCTTCAGCCCCGACGGACAGAGATGTTATTTGAGCACATTTAGCAGGTTTCACTCAAAAGGAGCCACAAAAAACACAAGACGCCTCTTTTAACGTAGGCAGTTGGATCTCCAACACTTGTAAACCCACTCATGGAGACATTTAGTCATTGTTATTGGCTACATTTATTATTTCTGATTTCAGTATTGTTATGCTGCTGGATTTATTGATTTTAAACTTTATACAGGTGTGATACAAATGATATCTGCATGGGTCTGCAAACCTTAAATACATTTTCGGTAAAATTTCATAGAAAGATTAGTGGGTGTGAATTACATATCAGAAAGGCAATAAAAAATAAGCTTTCCTGCAGTCTTCTTAAAGTTATTTGTCGACAGAAGACGTCAGGCTGTCAAGCGCAAGCTATTGATGCTCTCCTTCTCCCACTGCAGCCCAACTGCATGACATTGAATTAACATTCGCCTGTCGTCGAGGTTGATAAGCACTGATTGTTCTTTACACAGCCTGCTAAAGCAACACTGAAAGGTTATCAGCTCTCTGCGGACCTGGCTGGGGCCACCGCTCCTGCCTACCCACGATCCCCTGGGGCAGCACATTGTGGAACGAGGTAACATGGTGGGCAAATTGAAAGAGAGGAACTACAATTCACTGAATGTCCGGAGGAGAGCTGATGGTGGAACGGAGAGGGAGCGGCAGAAGGGAAAGAGTAAAGAGGTATGGAAAGGGAGGCCTTGTGACATTTTGCTGTGAGGTATTCCTGGTCCAGGCCTTGTTAACAGTCTGAAATTGGTCTTTGGAGTGTCAGGCCCCAACTGCTAGTCTGCAATAAAGATCTGCTGTCTTGTGGTATTTATCAAGCTGGCTGAATAGCACCCTCATGTATGTAACACCACACACACAATCACTGCTGTGTAAATACAAAGCCATTCTCCCTCAGCAAATAATGGATATTATTTACTCATCGCGGAAAGAGCGGTGCTTTTTCGGTCTGCTCTCACAGTGTTGCCATGCAGCCAGGGAGAGACAGCCGTTAAACAAAGCAATACATAAACCTGTCGTCGCATCGGACAGAAAGAGCTTAAGAAGATAGTTAAGCTGTGCAACTGGATTCTGAATCAAAATGGTCATTTTGGCATCACCCTGAGTGGGGAAGAGGGAAATCTAAAGTGACCTTCCTCCTGACACAGCAACGTGCCGTGGTGAATTTTCATTTTCACAGCCATCCGTCAGGCGCAACAAAGCGTAGATTTATCACTCAGTTGCAGATGTAGTTTTGAGTACATTACAGGGCCAGCAAAACTCAATTTCCAGGGCAAGGAATAAAAGCTGAGCTGGCAAAGCGGCGGGAGTGCTGACTAACCGTGGAGTGCATCAGGCCAGCCAGCCCAGAGTCACGGAGGTTGGCTAAAATAAATGCAGTTTTCAGCTCCTGCCATACTATCCAGGCATTCAATAGCTTGCCCTTGTTATTTTTTCAATGCCATCCATGACAGCATGAGTTGATCTATGATGACTTCATGAGTCTCCTGGTGCCGAGAGCTGTGGATTGGTCACACGGCGTTGGTTGGGATGAGAGCATTGCTGTGATAACCTCATCCACAACAACATCATGAATAACGCAAGCGGCAACAAAACAGCAGCGCTGCAGTTTGGCTTCAGCCTGTCTCCATCCATCAAACCTATCTCTCCAAAATGCTGGCAAGCGCAATTGTAGACACATTAAAAAGCTTAGACGTTACAACCACCCACACACATCAACAGTATCCAGAGCAGACTTTAAGCTTCTGTGCTAAAGCTGTCTGAAAATATCTGTCTGCTGCTTGATTTCACCCTTCAGTATGTTTTACATGCTGCGGGTATAATAAACCTGGCTTGTTGGGTTAGTCAACTGGTGCAAATTGCTGGAAATATTGTGGCTATCTTGGCATTATAATTTTATCATGGTGTTTGAGCAGATTTTCAGGTCCGTTTTGTAATGTTTTTCTGTTTGTTATGGTAACAGCACAGATGAAACAGCTGGCTGTGGTGGTTGGAGGAGAGGGAGAGAGAGGGTAAGAGTGTCTCTGTCTGTCTGGCTGACACCTGGGTGGCCCGTCCTGTCGTAGTCACTGTCGGAGTCCCACCCAGGGACCACGGACGATGAGCCAGCCTTATCAGCTGCCAGCGTCCCTGTTGGGGTACGGCTCTGGACCTCCAACTAGATCACACGTAAGACCATCTGTCCCCCTGCGCACAGTGCCAAGCCCTGCCCAGCACAACAGAACACCGCCAGACGAGACTCAGAGCAGGGCATGAGGCACAAGAATGACTTCTAAACCAGACGCACTGTTAATCTGATGAAATTCTGCCACCACAGAAGAACAAAAATAACATCAAATTTTTACTCAAGCCACAGGCAGCTTATTTAAAATGTATTCAGATGAAGTGCAACAAGAGAGAGATAGGACGCACCAAAGAATTGAATGTATTGAAAAAAACAAAGTGAAGAATGAATCACCGCAACAATTAATTACGGATGTCTTTTGAAATGTAATAATGAAACTAATACTGATTCCTCTTGTGCAGCATTAAGCACCCTACAAGATTACAGCCAGTCATTAAAGCTGTGCACCAAAAACACTGTAACAGGTTTTTACAGGCTTTCTGGTTCATGTTAATTACGCTTCAATCATGGATCAGTTTGCAGTAGGAGGCTTTTATCCTGACAGCAGAGGCCTGATGATCTGATGACCAGCCTGGCTACAGAATGTATCCATACTTAATCATATACTGTAAGCTGCATTTGTTGAGAAAGCAGTTATTTTCCTGTTTTTTCCTGTATTTTCAGGGGGGTTGCTTTGTGTTTCTGGCAGGTAGTTCTGTTTGTTTCTGTTGACAGTGATGGGGAAATTTACGCTGCATTGATCAGAAATCGATAAGTCCTCTGTAGCGATGTATACTAAGTATATACTTAGTATATACTAAGTATACTATAAATTCTCAAAAAAAAAAAATCAAACAATGGATGAAAATTTCTATTTGAATTTAATTTTATTTATATAGCACCAAATTCACAGTCCTTTAACTCTGCAGAGGACAAGGATCAGAGTTGCAAGTGCTGCAGTGACACAACAGAACTTTTTGTCAATTGTCAGTTTTGTCAGTTGCCTTCCATTTTTTCTAAAGCTGAATTTTGCCACTGCTGCAGGAAGAGCCAAGACTGCACCGGATCTTTCTTAAATTCTTGACAGTGCTGTCAAAAGCAACGCTGTATAAAAATTTAATTCAAAAGTAGTAAATTGCACAATTAGGTGCACTTGCATTCAAACACTTATATACTGGAGAGGCTCCATTTCCAAAATTCCCCTGAATTGATCTGGTAGATCATTAAATAAAAATCCTTCAGGAAAAGGTGTTCCCACTATGAACTGCCTGGGGGGCTTTTAATGTGAAACATCCGCACAGCAAATGTTGGGTTTTACTGCTGGCACATTAATTGCAATTGCAAGTAAAGGAAAAATTTGAACTCAGTCGTGAATAAAAATAATATTCCTCGAACAAAAAGAAAGAGAAGTGCAACAAATTCCACAAAATTAACTTCATTTATCCATTAGGAATTTCTTTTGTGACTACACAACACAGAACAGGCAATAGTACAACACTGTGTTCATTTAGTTGTGAAACTGTTGCTGTGAAATTTATATTCACTATCAATTTAAACGATCAAGACAAGGTAAATGTGGAGGGAGTATTGTTAGCATTATGAGCACACAACACCAGATTGCCAGATGAGACTCAGACATATTTTTCAAAGTCATGCATGTTTAAAATGAGGGCCTGTTTCTGTCTGCAGTTAAATTAAAGAGTACATCTAATCCTCTCAGCTATGCGTCTGCAAAATACATCTGAAAAAAAAATCCTCTGCTTTTGTTTTCCTTTTGATTTCTCTTCCAAATCACTTCTTTTGCTCATTTATTGTCACTAATGATTTGACTGAGCTTGCATCCAGCATATAAACAGTCTCCCTGCAACCTCTTATCACGGTAGCCATCAAGCTTCATACGATTACAGTGTGATGTGGTGGCATGGCAACAACGGGCCAAGCAGAGAAAGGGAGCAGGAGAGACTCGGGGAGCAGATTAGAGTGAGAGCGGGGAGACAAGCAAGGAAAAGCACATAATCCTCCTGTGTACAGTGCGGAGACTAAACCTGCACAACAGTGACATACAGCAGCACAAAAAGAGGGCAAAAAAGCTTGAAATACACCTAGAAAAAAAAGACTAACAAAAGAAGTAACTTGCAGAAAAAATGCACTGCCCTTGCTGCATCGTGTTCAGTGAATGTAAAAAAAAAAAGAAGTAATAACTAGGTAATCTGTCATACTGCACAAGCGATGCAGCTGCCATGTAGGGTAATCAGCTGATAAATTCACAGGTAACAACAGACTTCATTCACTTTGAGGCTTAGGCAGGCTTGTAGTTATGTAATTACTGAAGGCAGAATACATGCAGGATGGCAAGGGAGAGAAGAAAGATGGTCCAATTGTCTCTGTTAAGCCATCAGCTGCAGATTGTAGTAACTTTGAAAATCTCTCAGAGGTTACATCAGACTAAGCCATGGATTTTGGTTTTGATTCATTACAGGAAACAGCAAAGTCTCTTCAAATCCAAGAGCTTTTCATGGTGATTGCAACTGTGCCAATGACTTTATCCAATCTGCTCTCACAGTGTAAAGCTGCAAGCGTACACTCCAAGAGGTCAGCTGCTAACATGGTCAAACATCAAACTGTGCACTTTATCAGTGTGTGGTTTTGAAAAGTCAATCTGCCAAAGTTATGTTCACAGCAACCAAAGCTGACTGGCATCTGTTCTTTGAAAATCCAATAAAGCATAAAATAAACAAATATAAATAACCCTCCTCAGTGGTTAAACCTATAGGGCAAGAGGGGATGTTTACCAAAGCTTCAGTTCTGACTGCAATCACCTTACAACTTAAGAGAACTGACAATGGGCATGGAACATCAGAGATTTATTTCCATACTCCTTTGAGTGTATTTAACTGTCACTTACCCAGAATTAAAACATTATATACAGAAGTTTGTAAAGGACACATCTGAACGCTGAATTCACTCAATAAAGCTGCCTTGATCGCTGTCCGTGGTGCTGATCTTTGAGCCTCGTTGGATGTTTGAAAAACATAGAGGACTGATTGCTAGCTACTCATAATACCTCATCTGTTTAACTCCCTACTGTATGTACTGTACACGTCATATTGAAAATATCCTGGTAGCTGAATTTTTAGAGACATCTGAGAAACCGGCCTTTGTTCTGTAAGGTCAGTTTCCTAAAGCCTGCAGGTTTTTTGGGTGCCTTCCATATAAAATCTCTGTTATGTGTGTGCTTACTTCTGCAACAGCTAATGTATTGAAGGCATAAATAACATTTGTGATGTGCTCTCCATACTCTGGACATATTTAGCAAAGCTAGAGATATTGTAACTGACTCCATCCCAAAAAATCTGATGCCTTTACCAGCTTTAATCACACTACTGCAAATAAAGATTGACTGTGCAGATTGTGAAGATATTATAGTATCTGGCATTGTTACACCTGTGACTCACAACTTTACAAAAATCCTCTATTACTTCCAAAAGATACAAATTATTCTTTATTTGCTTGTTAGATAATGACCATGTAGATCCAGCTGCAGAAACCAGGGGAGCTGGAGATGACTTTAAAATGGCAAAAATATGCCCTGCCAGAAGTGAACCAGGGGAATTGCAGTTATTTGGCAATCATAAGTCAGCACACATTTTAATTCTCGAATCCTTGGTCTAAGCATTTATTATTAATCCAGCCTTAGTGATTCATGGTTTAACTCACACATAATAACTATTGGTATTATGTATGAGCATGCTCTTGATCCTTCTAACGGTTTATAAAAGGAAGAGTTACATATTCAGTTCAATTCAGATTTAACTACAGTACATACTGCCTGTTCACAACAACAGCCATCTCAAGGTGCTTTATATCACAAGCTAAAGACCTTAAAATGTTAGAAAGAGAAAGCCAATGATCCGATGATCCTTTATAGGCAAGCAATTTGCAACAGTGTCCTCAAGATGAAGAGGCCTCTGCTTGTTACAAACGGTACCACCCAATCTGTAACACGCAAATGCACACCTTTGCCCCATTTAGTGGCCTCATTTAAGTGTGGATCCACAAATATATTAGAAATGAATGCCATCTCCTCTCTTAGCCACTTGTCTGCAACCATCCTCCACTCTCCCTCTGACCGTGCAAGACGAAGGAGGACACAGCTCCCGTCGGGCCAGATATCAGAAAACAGTGCTCAACTTGTCCATCAGCAGGTTCAGTCATAAAAGGTGCACTGTTCCCACAGGTCAGAGGAAAGAAAAAAAAGCTATTAAAAAAATCCAAACAGTGCCTGGAGCACACCGGACGATGGACAGGTGTTAGCTGCTATCAAAAGCACGGCTTTGGAGTGATTAACACGTGTTGGGAAGCTTTTATTGCACATACAGTAACACGAAGTCAAGTAACCTGTCTCTCCTCTTGTCTCCTCTGTGTGTGTCTGCCTTAACGTGACACAAATGCTGAAACAGAGAGCACAGGATAGCAAAAAAATAACAACAACAAAAAAACCCACCACACATAAATAGCACAAGCTACTAATTTGACTATGTAATCAAGCAGCTAAAAATGCGCCAATGTTGGATAAGCCTCGTTCCTGATTTCCAGCTCTAGCAAGCCGCATCCATACGACTGGTTCCTTGGTTTTGATGTTTTTGAAACCGCACTGATACACAGCAGCTTGCAGGCAAAAATGCTCAGCCGTGCAGCTGATTGCTTGTCTTCAAGCATACAAAAGAAACACCATATGGATATGCATACAAACCACAGTACTCCTTCACAAAAAGAACTTTGTGTAGTTACTCTTTAACCTGAGAAGCAAACATGATTTTGTGCTTCGTTTACCACATGTTTCCAAAATTAGTCATAGCTGTCAACATCCGCTATCAGCCAGGCTTTCTTGCTTTTGTCTTCATACCACATACCCTGAGTCAGTGATGGTTTCTACTTTCATTAAAGGTCACTCTTCTACCACAGGATCACAAAAGGGCAGTGATCCCCTTCTTTTGCAGCTGTGAAAGTATTATATTAAATTGATCAAGAAGAAAGTGGAACAGTGAAAGAGTACTCCGGAGCCTCGGTGAGATACAGAAAAATATAAACGTATTTATAAGTCAGTGAATTGTTTATATGTTTAGAAGGGCAACGGAGGATTTATGGGAATGCCCATAAAAAGTGAATGTAAATGAATATGCTCTCAGCTAAAGGTTAGAGAGGGTATGCAAGCAGAGGCATCATTAAATCCACTGCAATTTGCTGCAATACACACAAACTCCACTTTAAAACCTGGTATTGATTGACAAGTTCCGCTGCCAGGAGCAAATCTTAATATGACCCTGCAAGCAACTGGTTCCATCTTTAATGTGCTGGCTATTAATGGAGCATAGGGTGTGGTGCGGCAGGAAGCCAGTAATAATCAATTTCCTGCTGCTGTAATCATAGCTCTCTGTAAATTAATTAGCATCTGTTGAGTGTTATGGAAAAACGTCTGCAGAGAGGGAGAGGTGGTTAAAAGCAGTGCGTGGAGAGGAGGATGACACGGACTGTGGGACTCTGGGCTTGTGTCAGGGATATTAGATTAAGGCCAACATGACTCATCGCATGATGGAACTAATGGTGCATCTGATTGTGATATTGTGAGATCCAATCACACCCCTCCCATCCTTTCATCTTTCTTATCACCCTTCGCTACTGTCCAATAACACAGAGGGGGCTTTAAAGTATAAAATCTTATCTACAAAGTGAATGAACACTGCAGTCTCCATTACAAGTGATCTTTATTAAAACCCAGGTGCAGGAGGAGGAGGAGAAGGGGGAGGAAAATTCAACCTGTTAGATGGTGAGGACCACGAAGGAGGCACAAAGCAATTGCTAATTTGCTGATGTCACAGTGGCTGACTGAAGAAGGCCTAATGCAGACAACCGATCACACAGTTAGGAGTAAAACAGTCTAAAAGGCATCAAAAGTCAGACATGCAAAGTGATTATCGATTGGCTGGTTAAACAACCAAATTACATCGGCACTTACTTTTAATGGAGAGAGAAGGAAGCCCATACATTTTGTTCACTGAACTTATTGAGGAGAGGTTGCGCTCTGATGGTGTTGTTGAAGTCTGGCTTTTTTACCCAGTGTTGAGGGGGAGATGCTGCCTTACATAAGGGTATTTTTTGACATAAATAAGTTAGCTGGAAAGCGGTTAATGGCTCTTTGTCGTCCTTACTTCCATTCTCCTCGGGTTGGACGGAACTCCTTTTCTGACTCTTACTCATGCAAACTTTCCTGACTGCATGCTGCACGGTTGCAACCCTACCATCTCGACAAACAATAGCCAAAGTACACAAAAGCAGTTCTGCCGTAGTTCTTTGCAACAGCAAGTTTCTCCATCAGCACATTTGATCATCAAGACATAGTCGGACGGACAGAAAATAGCAACTGCATTCCACTCAGGAGTACGCGATGTAGGGCCCTGGTACCGCGCATTTTGCTTCACTGAAATGGGACTCGTAATGGAACAGAGACATTATTGTTAATAGTTACACCTGTGCTTTTCCTCTCATAATTTGTCATGATGTTCCTGTTATGTCAAAATGTCTGCCATGAAAAAGGTCTGCGGATGCTGTTGTGGCAGAGAAAATGATTCCATGTGTCATTATCAACAGATTACCAGCATGTATTATTGGTCTTGGCTATATTTTAACCTGAGTTACAATAGTTTTGTATTTTTTTATGAGTTTTACTGTTTGTTTGTATTCCTTTTATTTGCGGTTCAATTTAGTTTATGGTTTAGCTTCAGATATCCATGTCTCAGTAAAAACAAGTATTAAAGCCTCCTCATGCTTGTAACCAAAGCGAGAAAGGACAAAATGAAATAGATTTACAATGGTAGAGCAGGAGGTAGAGCAGGTCATCTCCTGATCGGAAAGTCAGGGGTTCGATTCCTGGCTGCTCCGGGCTGCGTCCCAAAGTATCCTTGGGCAAGATACTGAACCCCGAGTTGCTTTCCGACGCCAGCGTCGGAGTATGAATGTGTGTGAATGTTAGACAATAAGCGCTTACTTACATATGGAAGTGCTTGTATGAATGGGTGAATGTAAACGTGCTGTATAAGCGCTTTGAGTGCTCAGACAGAGTAGAAAAGTGCTATATATGAGCTAGTCCATTTACCATTTAGAATAATTTCAGTTAATTTTGCATGCAGAGAACCTTCTATCATTTAGTTACTTTATTGTAATTTTTATTTCCGTTAAACGAAAATTTTTACAGCTTTTTTAGTTTCTAGTTAACTAACCTTATGTGACCACCCTCATTTTGGTATTTATTTTTATTTTACACTATATTACATAGTTTTACTCAGTGGGATCAGTATACCTTCGAATAAAACAGAGAACACCCCAGACTTGTGCAATTTACTACAAAATGTTTTACCAATTTCTCCTGTACAAAGAAAAATAAAACCTGCCTACAGGCACCTGTACAGATAACACACGTATAGAATTCACAGAACAGTGTTTTGCAAGAAACTATTTTCTGGGAACAGATTGTTTCCTGGATGAGGCCATGCACATCCTGAAGGTCTAAGCTAAGCTAACCAGCTGCTTGAGTTGGCTTCATATTTAACATACATCTCCCTTCACTTTGTCAGACAGGTTCTGTTTAAGTGATTTCTTGATTCAGCAGGTTTGGCAGTAATCAGGCCTGGATGTGGTCAGTGAAATTGAATGCTATTGTGATTAATCACAGTTAATTTGTGATTTAACAATAAATGAAATTATCATTTAAAAACTGCATTTTGTATCTTTTTCTAATATTAAAATGTGTTTGAGGATCTGAAACATTTAAGCATGACAAATGTGCAAAAAAATAAAGTGCTGAAAATGCTTAGAGAATATTTCTACTTTAATGGAACTACAGGGAGCTTCATATAGAGAAATATTCTGGCCCACTGACTGAGTTACACAGTTGTTATAGGTGAAATACAGGTGCATCTGACAGGTGTATCAATAGCTGTACTTCTTACATATAGAAAATTCCACAGTGTTAAATTACAGAAAAACGTAAATTACTTCTAACATTTTTTTCATTAAATTCACATTATCCAGAAATTATTTCTAAAATGTAGAACAAAAAATAAGGAAATGTGTGTTTGGTTGATTATTTCTTTGTTGTAACAATGTTTCTTGGCAATAAATCTTATACAATTGGAAAGCCTGTTTATTTCCTCTTAAATGGAGCCACATTTGTAAGCCAAATGCATCTGTGGGTTGAGCAGCAGAGGTGAATATGTGGGTTGGGCCCATGAAAAAATTAGCCAAATCTTCTCTGCCAGTGCCAAGCAGCTAATTCCTTATTTTTTTTGTTCTAAGTTTATGTTTATAACACACCTGCTGGTTCAGTGCCTTGCTGAAGTGAACTACAGCACAGGTAAAGAGCAGGATGAACATAGATTTCTCAGCAGGATTGTTTAACTACTTCTCTTGCTATGCTGAATCATTCCAGCTAAGATCTCTAAAATCTGCTCTCCATCGTGCTAGAGAAGTTACTGAACTCACCATCCACACAGGCCGGCCTCGCCCTGGTGGTGCCAGCGATCTGGCCTCTCCTGCAGGCGCAGCGGGCCGTCTGCCTGGCGATGGTCCGCCTGGGAACACTGCTGTCTCTGTTGAGCATCACTATCTCGCAGGTTCCCACCGCCAACTGGCCTGCCAAACACAGCAGTGAGGAACAAAGTACATCACATTAGCATAATGAGACTGTAATGAACTTATTACAGAGGAGCAACTGGTGTTCAAAGGTGAGAACGACAGGCTGGCTGTTTGTGCAGTCTCTTTTTTTTTGGGCTCTGTGTTGCACTGAAGAGTTTAATATTCTCATTTAACCACAGAACACTAACGTGAGTTTTGTAGCAGTATCACTATCACTTTCACGTGGGTGAAAATCACCCTACAGTCATGTTCTGGGGTTAAAATGTTAGAAAAAAATGGTTTTTGTGCTTTAAAAGCAGCAGGCTAGAATGCTTCTTCAGTTTTAATACAGCTCGGCAGAGTGCTCTTGATAAAAGTGCCTTAAAGGGATCATGCAGAAAACAAAGACCCCCTTCAAACATCAGTTAAAAGAGCATCTTCTATTTGGCTAGTCATAACTGCAAGATAACACACCCACAAGTCAGAGGCTCCGAGATATGAGAGCACAATAAAACAACTTATTGATTTTCTTCATGTAATGGGAAAAAAATGTAAAGACTTCTTCTGACTGTGAGCATGAATGTCCTCTGCAAATTTCCTAGCAGTCGCCCATTAAATAATGAAACATCAGCCTTTGAAACCATGAAATTGACAACATTGGTCATTTGTAGATAGCTCATGTTTGCATGTACCTAAAAATAACCAGTTTAGAGGCAGTCATGATAATTAAACACAGAACCCACGCCTGAATGTACATCTTGGCGGTTAACACTCTCACTCCCTGTTTGAGGCCAGTATTTTCTGTTTTTTTTATATTCGACTATCCAAATGAGTTGGGCCACTGACAGAAATAAAATGTTACTTGGTTGACGGCGTAGAGGCCGCTCGGCACTGCTCCTACACCAGACAGCCCACTTTCCAAGCCAAGCTAAGCTCTACTGAGACAGCAAATGGACAGAATGTCTTAAAGTGATGATTACCTTGCTCAGAAATCTCTGCAATGTGTGTGTGCTATTCTTGTACTTCTATCCAAGCACAGAGAATTACTTCAGAGTTCTCCAGGCATTACAAATTGATGGATAACTCCCTGGCCGGGGACACGTGTATAAGCAGCTTTTCCAAGTTTGCCAGAGTGTTATCTCTAAATTAATTACACAAATTGGTGAAATCTACATTTTGCAAGCTACAAATGGACTACATGGGAGAGGCAGGAGGGATTGTGTGCAGGGGAAGTTTTCCATTCTTCAAAACATCTAAGAGAAAATCTTCTTTTTGGCATTTTCATGATCAGGGACTTCAAAGAGCCAGTAAATCACTTTTTAAACTTCTTTATTGGTTAATTGCATGATGAAATTAACATTACTCCAATAGGAATAATGTTCATTAAAAATATTGAATGAGCTTAAATAAATTCATTCAATTGCATCGTAAGCCATGAATTTATAGCAGCAGGAGCCTCTCGGGGTTCAAATATCACCACTGCTGAACTGCTCTTAATGTGAAGAGATGAGCTTTGCAAGTTTTGTGTTTCCAATATCAGGATTTTTTATCTGATCCCTTTGCGTGGTATTTTGTAGCAGTTTCACTGATGCATCATTTATATTTCAATCTAAATTTTGGAAACCCAGAAAAGCTCTTTAAATTTAGGTCCTCTTTGTTTGGAGGAGGTGTTTATTGTTATCTCAGCTTGAATTCAACACTTTTTCCTAATTAATGAAATATAAATACAGTGAAGGTCTGAGGAGTATTATCTGCTCTGGGGTGAACGGCGAAGCCCAGAAACAGTGGGAGAAACTTTCTTCACTTTTGTAATGATCTGGATAAAGTAACATACAGTAGTTTCTTCCTTCTTTTCTCTGTTAAATGGAAAGCTGCCAGGGAAAGTCATTCAGGCTGAGAGTAAAATAAAATCAGCTCAGGGAAGGTAGATTAGAGAAGAGTGCGTACTGCAGTTCCTGTAAGGTCAATCCTTGGCATTCACCAACCATAGCTCCTTTATGCTGCTGCTTCTAGTCGCTTCCCACCACCCTCAAAGGCTCATTAAGTGAGACGCTAACTGCTATGTAGCATGAAATGAGTGCAATAATGGCAAAGGTTGAAAGGGTTGTTGATGAACACAAATGACTCATAAAATTACCTGAGCAGGGCTGAGACATCCGAGTATCAGAGCAAGATGTCTGGTAAAGATTTAAGGTGACCCTGTGGCATTTCTTTTAGCATAATTCACCAAATTCAGATAGTTTCTGTCCATAGCAGTGATAGTTAGGCAGGCAATAGATGAACTCACTAGCAAAAATGAACTCGCCAGGTTGATCGAGTAGTGCGAGAACTTTGCCTTCAGGGCTTTCTGGCATTAAACCTTCTTTCCTTTTATATTACTTACAGTTTCTGGTTTTGGTTATGTTAAAGCAACAAAAACACTTGCTTAGGTTCAGGAAGCGCCATCGCTGTGCTTTACATTAATGTTATCATCTGGTGAATTCCTGGAGGCTTAACTTACTGCCATGATGATCAAAATTAATATTTAAAAGCCAAAATGATCCAATCAAATGATCACATTTGTTGAAGTACACTACTTTCCAGTTCCAGCAGTGTTACTTGACATCAAAACAGGCTTACAGGGCATCTCTGCTTCTCGGTAATAGATTAGTGAATGGGTTACTGCTCTCTGTGGCAGCCATGCTTTGTTATTTAAGCTGATGAGACTGGTTTATTTTTTACATAAAATTACCTCAAGAGGTGTTGGGAGCCATAAAACAAAATCACCACTACAGAGGACTTCTATGTAAATTTAATTTCATAACGTCATCCTTGCTGGCCACCCTCCACCACCCACCACCATCACTCAGCCCCCCCACATCTCTTTTTTGCTGAGGCGAGGTCTTGTATACTTGGTGGTTGCTTGGAGGACAGAGGTGCCATCAGATATTAGTGCTCAAGACTGAACAGATGAATGGGCTTCATGTAATAAGCCAGAAGGAGGACAAGAGTAAGGCACTGGGGGAGTTGAAGTGGTGAGTTGTGTAGTGTGTGTGGGTGAGGGGAGCTGCTTTGCAAAGTGCCCTTAGCCATGGCCAGCACTCTGTCATACGTACAGGAGTTAATTCGTCTGACTGAGGGTTTCTGTCACTCAACGGTGTGAAGACACTTTGCCTCGTCTCTGCTTCACATGATGAAATGCACATATGGCCACGGCAGCCAGGAGTGTGCCGAGTGAAGGATGGTACGGGCCCTGGATCCTGTCAAAAATAACAACAGGTTGCCGATACGAAGCGCTGAGACTGGCTTAAAGCACTGACTGGCAGCTTGATCACCTCATCAACGAATCATATTGCTGTACTAGTGCTAACTGGCAGCACATACACACACAGGGGACCAAACGCACACAGCTTAGAGCAAAGATGTGAGTGTGTGCTCTACATATCAGCTCTTTGATCAGACACGCTGCAGATCACCAAAGTACAGACGCACAAATATCTTAATATCTCTGCCTGAAACAGGCTGCCAGGAGTCCACATTGTTATTCCGATTCAGTGTGCATCACTGCTGGACTAAGAGCTTGTGATACACGCTAGATACACATTGGTTGACCTCAGCAACGGACAGTGACTGTACAAAGCCACCAATTATCCTCATCCCTGTTAACATCACATCTGATTGCAGCAATTTGTGTTTCTTAGTTAGACAGTTGTACTAACCAATAAAAACTTTCAGTCCAATCTAGCATATCTTTTTTCTTGTCTCTTTAATTAAGACTGTGCAGATACATCAGAGGTCTTAACTGATTTAAAAAAAGAAAAAGAAAAAACCTTTATCAGATTTAACAGGCAGCTGCAGAAGATGGTGCTGTGCTGCTTTTATACAAGTGAAACTACATTGGGAGCTTGTGTTTCTCCTCAGGGAATTTGCCATAAAATTATATGAGAGGCTGCACTGAATGAACTATGACAAGGATTCCATTTCCATATTAAAACACTTCTTCCTTTATAGATTGTAATTACTCGTGTGCTGCTATAGATGGAAGTGAGGTTTCGCAATGTTTTATTGAAAAGTCTGCCTTTCCAAACTATAGTTTCACACCGTTTATTAAAAATTCCACATCTTGTAGAGCGCTGCAGTTAATTATTCAGGACAATATGTATTGTGTTTGGAATTATTTCCCTATAGAGACCAAGGCTATAGCGCGGAACTCTTCTGTGCCGGTTTGGCCTGAACATCCTGGAATTGATTCCAACCAGTTTTCTAATCTGACTCTAATCACCACGCTCACATACAGTAATAAGTGTGAGCGATTATCTTCATTCCATTGTGTGTTTCTTTAGTTACAGAAGTGGCATTCTCAAGGCTGAAAAGGAGGCTGGCAACAAAGCGCTAGTTTCGAGAGCATGACAATCATATTAGCATGTATAGAATCAGATATGAATCCAGAAGATCTTCTATGGGAGATTTAAAACAGTGCAGGCGGAATTATAAATGCTAATGATGCAGGTAATCTGTCATAACTGATTCGTAGTGGCTGCCTTTATCAATTTTTTAAATGTAATTAAAAGTGGCTGAAACCCCCATTCAGCATCAGCCAGCTATCTCACACAGCAGATTTGTGCCTTTCTTGGTGAACGCCTTGTGTTTAGGACCACACTAATGATTGTTTTGATTATGGATTAATTCAGCTTTTTTTAATGGACTGCTTTTATAAAGTGCTTTCCAAGTTACTGACTAAAAAGCTCTCAGCAAATCCTCTAATTAAGCCACACGCACACATGAGTGCCGGTGTCAAGGTGAAATTTTTGGGATTGGCATCTTGCTCAATGACGCTTACTTGGCATTCGGGAAGAAGGAAGCAGGAAACAAAGAAGGAAACAATTAACGGCTGTCCTTCCACCTGAGCCACAGTCACTGGCACGCGCCACCAAAGGTGAAAACAAATAAACAAAGGTTTGTTCTATGAGCAGTCCAAGGCCCCCAAAATAATAATGACAAAGACAGCAAATCACATTGGAAATTGTAGAAAAATGGGCAATGCATCAAAAAAATATATATAATATTAAGGGGCACAGGAAATGTCATGGTCACCCATTTTCTCTTATTTAGAATCTCTTTGGATCAAAGTTCACGAGAGCCTTTAATGGTGCTGAAAAGAACCACAACTACACAATAAAGTTCTACTCATCTGTTTGTGTGATATTAATTATTGTCAGTTTACTGAAAGATGCAGCCACACTGAACAGTGAAATTTGGTCCCGTAACTTACAAAGTTCAATAAACGCTAGAAAAAGATACAAAGTCTGTATATTGTACTCATATACTGGACTTTATACTCTTGTGCATCTGACTCTTTTCTGCCTAACACCACATTCAAACCCAAACTGGAGGTTTTGCGGCAGGAATGAAAATGGGTACCATTGATCGTTTCATCTTGCATGGTGTGTCACAATGGATGAAGACTGGCACTGCACCTGAGATGATTCGTGATGTCGCAACAGAAATACCAGCATGTTAGAAATTTTTTGAGTCTTCCACAATGGCTCTGCCAGCTCTGTGAGGAGGACCCATACGAGTGTGGCGCTCTCCGGCAGCTGTTGATAGTATTTTCTACTCAACTGGGTACAACATTAGACATAACAAAGCAAAATGGTAAGGATTGCTGTAGCTAGATGGAGCTGTGAAATTAAGTAACAGGAGACTGTCAGTATCATACACATCACTCTGGGTGCCATCGTCTGTTTACATTCGTACACCATGAAAGCGTGCAATCACGATTGACCATGGAACAACATGCATGTTTCTCAGTAACAGAAACCACACACTGTTACAGTCATGTAAAAAAGGAAGAAAGTTGTCATAAGGACAACTGAATACCCCCCGTTCAGAGCTTGTAGAACCACCTTCAGCAGCACTACTGTAGCTTGCAGTGATCATTTTCTGTACATCATTATCTCACATCGTTTTGGCCCACTCTTCTTTACAATGGTGCTTCAGTTCATTGAGATTTGCAGGCATTTATTTATGTACAGTGCTCTCAAGGTCCCACCACAGCATTTCAATCAGGCTGAGGTCTGGACTTTGACTACACCATTGCAGCACCTTGATTCTTTTCTTTTTCAGCCTGTTGTAGAGCTGTTGCTGCGCTTGGGATCATTGTCCGGCTGCATGATCCAATTTCAGCCGAGCTTTAGCAGACAGACGGCCTCACATTAGACTAGAACAGTTTAATCTACAGAGGAGCTCGTGGTCAAGTTGGTCAGGTCCTATAGCCACCCCTCCACCACCATGTTTGATCACTGATTTGTCGTGTTTGTGCTGATATACTGCATTTGGTTTTCATAAAACATGGCGCTGTGCGTTATGGCCAAACATCTCTAAGTGGTTTGCTCAGGTGTAAATTTGTAAACGTAAAACATGCTGCCATGTTCTCTCCTGACAGCCCCTTCCAAACAAGCAATCTTTGTTCAAATTTTCTAATTGGGCTGTCGTGATCTTTAACGTTTAGCATGCTAAATGAGTTCTGCAGAGTCTGAGATGTAGCTCATGTGTTTCCTTGAGGACTGTATGGTCTGACCTTGGGGCGAATCTCCTGGGACATCCACTCCAGGGTAGATTGTGGCATTGTGTTTAAGCACACCTGAATGCTCCTGAGCAGAAAACTACCAAAACATTTACAGAGGTGCTCACACTTGCTGATGATCAACTAATCAAAGCAGCATCTGGCTGTTACTTCCTCTCTTGGAAGCAGTAAGGGTGTACTTAGTTTTTCACAAGACTGCAGAGAGTCCTATGAAAACTTTATTTTTCACATGCCTGTAGTCTAAGCCCGACAATGGGCTGCCACTGTACCACACAGTACTTTGTCTTAGCATATAACTTTATGTTAACCCATCCTTTTTTAACTGCTATCACAAAAACCTGTGAGTGAGAACACCTCAACTAATATTCTCTCATTTTTTTCCGATTCACTAATATGGGTCAAAGACTCCCTGAAGTCCTGTAAGGATTTTTTTTTTTGCATATGAATGAATTTGTCATGTAGGGCCAAGCTATTTTCTTGTTCACAAGAGAATTTCTGCAGCTTGAAGTTCTTCCTTTTACACTTGGCGGACATTTTGTGACTGAAGCTTGCTTATAGTTTCAGAATATGCTAATGATAAACCCTCACAAACATGCATGCAGTCAAACTGACAGTCATGAGTTTGCAACAAAAAGTTCATTTATACAATAGACTTGAATCATGGGAGTGAAGCAATGGAGTGGGTTCATGAGGGGCATTGCTTTTAATTCAGTACAATTCAATTCAATTTTATTTACATAGTGCCGAATCATAACAAACAGTCACCTCAAGGCACTTTAAATTGTAAGGTAAAGACCCTACAATGACCCCTATGCACAAGCAATTGGCGACAGTGGGAAGGAAAAACTCCCTTTTATCAGGAAGAAACCTCCGACAGAGCCAGGCTCAGGGAGGGGCAGCAATCTGACATGACCGGTTAGGACTCGGGGGAGAGAAACAGGACAAAAGACACACTGTGGAAGAGAGCCAGAGATTAATAATAACTAATGATTAAATGCAGAGTGGAGTATATTGAATCCATAATAGCTGAAGAATCATTTCACCACCACTAGGTTCACCTAACCGAAGTAGGAGATCCCTCTAAAATACTGTTACTTTGCTTCACTACCTAATAGTAAGTTAATAAACTCAATTCCACAAATATAAAGGCCTCTGTGGGTTTATCTGGATTTATTCACTGCTGCAGTCCTAACTTTTACAGCAGGGCTAAGACTCGATCTTCCGCTCGTGTCCATTCTGATCTCACAGCTCTGGCTGCTATTAACAACTCAGGATGACATCAAACAGCAAGCTTATTTGACTGTGCATATGGTAGTCAAGGCAGCCGCAGCCAAGTCCATCTCATTACCTTAACACCACTTGACGCGTGCAGTGCAGTAGGTAGCATGTAATAGGACACCAGGTGAGAGAGGCAGATGTTTGACTGACCCCGTGCTATATGCTTCCTGACACCACCGTGATCTTCTGCTGCTAAACAAGTAGGGCAGCAGAGCAGTGGAGCGTAACATGTGCTTTATATTAATGGATTTACCACCACTTAATTTCACCTTCTATTTGAATACTCTACGATATTTATGCAAGTGAACAACTCCCTGCTGATGTTAGAGGGCCTGTAATGGTAAGTATGCAATTTAATATAAAGCAGTGAGAAAGGAATCGGACGTGATGGCAGGGAAATGGTCGAGCATTTGGGGTGGAATGAGTTCTGTTATCAGATGAAGCATATTTTTCTGCAGTGTGCTAGCCCTCAGCCAATCCGCTCCTTGTTGTTCTGCTCCAAAAAGGTGTTCATATTTGAATACTGAGCATTGCATTCAAATGACAGAATTTTTTTAAGCTGCATCAAGTGTGATTTTCAAGCAATCACAAGCACCCAGTGAAAGGCACTGTCACCCTGCCAACTGAGACACCAGAGATGGGCTCTATTTGCTCAAATTTAATTCCCGTGTCAGGTGTGAACACCACTGCACCCACAGGGAATGACAAATTGAAACTTCCCATAGCCGCCGTAGGAAGGCACTCCCTTGGGGAAAGCAGGGATCAGTAGCTTTAGATTGTTTCCTTTCTCACTGGAAAGAAAAGGCATGCTGTGTAGTCTGCTAACATCATATTAGAGAACTTCAAGATCCCTGAAGTTCATTTCTTTGTGCAGTGTGTCTGCAACCTTTGTGTGACATTGCCAAGGGCAACTTTAAAATAGAAAACATTCCCCTTACATACATCCCCAGCTAGGACTATCAGTGTATTTCAGGTCTGTCCTGTGGTACAGTTCACGTGACTGTGGTGGTTTGACTGTGTTTCTTTTGCTGTCGCACAGCACAACTGCAGAATATTACAATACAGAGTACACTCAGACAATTTGCTGTGGATGAAAACGGGCTAGAGGCATGGAGAGTGAATGTACAATATGCCTCGCAAATGCAAACAGTAGCTCTGCTGAATGTAGCGCAGAGATGACTGTATAAAGCCACAGTGACTCACTTCAAATCCCACCCCAGATAGCCTTCCATGATGCCCTCCTTCTTTACTGCAAACACAGAGAAAATGGTGAACATCAGAGGACTATTATGACCTCATAAGCACTGTACAGCAATGTGAGATTGTGTGAGCTTTAACACTCCCGCTCAGAAAATATGATCATGGCATCAGCCAGAAAATAGAAAGGGACAGAAGTCCGAAAGAACATAACTCAAATCGTTTACACCACTCTGCCAATGATGGAGCAGTTTCAAGGCAGGAGATTTCCGCAGAGAAAATAACAATGCGGAAATACACTGAGTAGTGCACTACAGTCAACCACAAGGGAGGTCAAAGCTGACGGCTAGAAAGACTTCATATTCAAGGAGCTATGAAATATGAGCTTTGTGTGCTGCCAAATTGATTTAGCTGTAAAAAATTCTTTTCATTTTGGTCCGTAAAGATGCTCATACTTTTAAAGCCCCACCGCCTATAGAAGCAGGTCTCGATGATTTGCTTACAATTTACAGCCAAGGTCATAATCAAAGCGGGTCTCCCTTTGCATGTTTAATGCCGCCTTGAAGAAGACTGGAATGGAAATCATCCTTTTCACTACAAAAAAGTCAGTAATTCTCCGGTATTCTGATTAGTTTAATGCTTGGATGGATAGGCCCTGCTCCCTGAGTTAAAAGAGAATACCAACCAAAGATTTTTAAATTTATCTCTCTGGTGCACCATGAAGACTTGCTTTCTCCCATACAGGAGAGGTTTGATCAAAAAGATATAAAAGGAGAAAAAAAAGGCCACGATAGGATACAGAATAATTTATCAGGATAAAATCAGTCTGGTTTAGACATTTGGACTGTGTGTGTCTGTCATCAGTGGATCTCTGTACTGACTGTAAAGTCTCAGCGAATCACTTCAAAATGTAGTGACACAGGCTGCAGACGTGGCTCATAAATGTGCTGTCAGCCCCATCGACAGCAGAGCAGGGTGACAGGATAGATTGTTGCCCTCACTGGATTATTCAAACAAACCAGAATGACACGTTAATTATGACATGTCACAGTTGCTGTCAGGAGAAGCCTTTTCTGTACCAACAGAACAACAAGATCCGGATATCACCGCAGGGATTTCTTTATATGGTTTGTCCACCTTTTCTTTGATTGACTGTATTTATTCTCCAACACTATTCTGAATGCTTAAGTGTGCACTAACTAGACACTTAAAGTAGCAATCATTGACTTTTTAGCCACTTTAGGGCAGCAGAATAGCTCACATGTCATAGATTTAAATGTTTTAGCAAACAACTGCCCATTTAAATATTCAGCAAGCATGGATCAGCATTAAAATGACTTTGGAGTCTCCTTTTAACCGTTCTTAGAGTTCCACCAGCAAGTCGCTAACTTTGTCTGCTGGGCAGTGGTGAGCACTGTCATCAAAGCTTTTTAGATGAGGGCAGCCACCTACCACTATTTGAAATAAGACTGGTGTAAGAAAGATTTGTAGGCTTGAAAAGCCAGAGAGTGCAGTTTCAGAGGCCAGAAAGATTAGTAAAAAAAATGAAGGGCAGAACTGCACAAATGGGTTGGCTACTACCACACTCTCAGATAGTTATCACTGCTGTGGTAAAGTAAGAAATTACAATGGCTTAAAAAAGGGTACTACACTGTACGGGCTGATAAGTAATCTATTGAAAGTGCAGCTGAAAAACACAGTAATGATTTTTGTCTTTGCATCAAAGATGAACACACATTTAAGAACGGTCTCATCTGAGCATTTCAAATTAAGGATTTGCTGCTATGGCAACAGAATTCTCTCAGTCGAGTTTAGAGCAAAGGCCAAATATCCGTTCACCTCCAATGTTCAAATGTGAGTAAAAATGCACCATTCCCCCCCTCCCTTTCACACCAACTCCGAGGTTTATGGTTGACAAAGCAGAGAGGAGTCGCCGCCGCCGCTCTCTGACTGCACCACTGAACCGGAATAAGAAAATCCAGACATTTCCAAATTTATCGTTGAATAAACTGACAACGTTGAGAGCAGCTGACAGGCCATTTATCGTGACCGACGGTGGCCCAGCGGTGTGCACGGACAGAGCTGCTGGGCTTTGATTTCCTGTCCTGGTTGCCATGACAGATGGGCTATGAAGATGGTGGAGGCAGCGCAGCCTCTAACTTCAACAAGGCCTCAGCTCTCTGCCCACCAGTTTGCACCCAGTGTGGCTCTCAGGCCCTCAGAGGCCACACCGGACAAGCTTTCCATGGAAATTGAACAGTGCTTTGATTCCAACAGAGGTCTGTAGTTATAAATATAAAATAAAGCATTTTAAAGCTTTTTTAGTCTGTAATACTAAAAATCTGCTTTTACAACTGCAGGAACTGGTCAGCGCAGCCAGTTTCAAAGGAAGTAATCAGTAGGTTCTGAAGATTCCATGTAACAATTTAAAATATATATTAGACACTTTATTCTAAAAACAATCCAGCTGAAAGATGGAAAGAGGAGTCAGACTGCCTGGCCCAAAATTCCCATCCGGAGGTTTTAACTACCAGGCCATGCACGAGAGAAACCACTTACCCTGGGAATATATCAAGGGCAGCAAAGTTCACAAGAGATTGATTGAGCGATTTGTACAATAATGTGCTAATGAGATCACTTTCAGATGAAAATGAGTCAATAATAAATGGCTGTGGGGAAGGGAAGGGTAGCTGTGGCTCCTTAGATAATATGCAGAGGCTTGAGAGGGGTGGCAATAAGATTCTGGTGACAGCAGCATTTTTTGGAGAAAACACTCCAAATTAGAGGCAAAGGGAGCACATTTCAACGCACAGACAGTTCATTTCTCACATCAGTGTCTACTTTTGTTCCCGGCAAGCTGCCAAAGACATTGATGTAGGCACTATCCCTCCTCCACAGTGGTAATTATGCTGCCGGCCAATGCTTGATTAAAAGATCTAATCTGCAAACTTAGTGTTCAGCATCTCCCAACAAGTTCCAGTACTTTAAGCCTGTTCTCTGTCTTTGACAGCGCTGGAATCTGTAATGTTGTGTCATGGACAGCAGCCAATGAAGTGCAGGGAAACATCCTTTTGCTTTCTATTCTGTGTCGGGGTGAAGGTGTAATTGCACCAGTGGATGCATTATTCAAGATGAAAACATGGCATGGAAGGATATAAAGGCCTTAACCTCAGTGAAAAAGCAGAGCTCTGAAGGCTTTCTGTTGTTCTTTTTTTTTTTGCCTGAGGCTAAAAAAATTGCTATCCCGCAAAATAGCAATGAGCTTGATTTATGTCACGGCGTCAGAATCTAAAAAATTATGAGGGTAGTTTGGGAAGAAGGTTACAACTATTCTAAATACTTTTCAGATTATAGGGAAAATGTTTTTTTTTTAATGTGGTCTCAGGCTCCTAGGTACATTATAGTTCTATTATACATGATAAAACTGTATAAAACTGTATAACGTCACTATACACAGACTGGGAATATTATTAGAAATACCAAATGGGATTGCAAAAAGGTTCAGCAAGGTCATCATAAATTGACTTCTGCATAGAGGCTGTATAATTGGGCATAATGGGACCCCCCCCCCCCCCCAGAATGACAAAACTGCCCCCCCCCTGTGCCGCTGCATCCCAATAAAAACCCCCCAGACACATTA
>VUQK01020357.1:8231-23853 GCA_015106715.1 Bujurquina vittata
CTTTTAAAGTCAAGTTTAAGAGTATTGATCCCTCTCAGGTGTGTGTGTGTGTGTGTGTGCGTGTGTGCGTGTGTGTGTGTGCGTGCGTGCGTGTGTGTGTGTGTGTGTGTGAGATCTCACAGCCCACACAAACTGATCCAGCACTTCCTGCTGCGAGTTGCATTGCCCTGTGTTTTCTTGCTTCTTCCTCCGCTCGCTTGACTGTGAGTGCCAAACATAAATAATTAACTCCTTCCGCTCTCCGTCTCCCTGCAGGTATTCGGCCCCAGATTATGAATGGGCCTATGCACCCGCGCCCCCTGGTGGCGCTGCTGGATGGGCGCGACTGTACCGTGGAGATGCCCATCCTCAAAGATCTGGCCACTGTGGCTTTCTGTGACGCTCAGTCCACGCAGGAGATACATGAAAAGGTACAGAATCAAATTTCAGATGCCTGCGTTTCATTTTTAGTTTCTGGAAAATGTAGCTGCGCTGCCGCTGTGTACTGGTGCATCACATCATTGCTCCTGCTTTTTGCTAGATTTTTCACATTAGTTAAACTGCTGCCTGCACTGTGCATGTAGCAGTCACTTTTTAGCTCCTTTTAAAGTGGACTGCTGTCCTGGGGTGGCTTTCCTTTTCTTTTCTTTTTATTAAAAGCTGCATTCAAATTGCTTCTAGTCACATATGTAATTAACTTCAGTAATTTCTTGCTGATTTGTAGTCAGTTTTATGCTTCCTTTTTTAGAATGGAGGCATTTTGACTCTGCATCAAAAAAGGCAAATATAAACACTCAGCATCATTTGGTGCTTCATTGGGACCCCTGTTTAACCGCTCTTTAGCACAAATATCTAATCACTCAGTCACGTGGAAGCAACATTTAGCCAGGGGCCTGTTGAAGTTCGAACCGAGTA
Organism: Bujurquina vittata; assembly: GCA_015106715.1. Taxonomy (NCBI): domain Eukaryota; kingdom Metazoa; phylum Chordata; class Actinopteri; order Cichliformes; family Cichlidae; genus Bujurquina; species Bujurquina vittata. The sequence continues at coordinate 9,126 of VUQK01020357.1, forward strand.
TCAGATTGAGGAAGAAAGGTTAGGTTACTTTCGAACGTGGCATGGTTGTTAGTGCCAAACAAGCTGGTCTAACTATTTCAGAAACTGCGGATCTACTGGGATTTTCCCACCCAGCAAGTCTCTAGGGTTGACAGAGAATGCTTCGATAGAAAAAATATCCAGCAAGGAGCTGTTCTCTGGGCAAAAAAAGCCTTATTGATTATAGAAGTTAGAGGAGAATGGCCAGACTGCTTTGAGCTGATAGAGAGGCAATGCTAAAGCAAAAAAAAAAATACTCATTACAACCAAGGTATGCAGAAGAGCATCTCTGAATGCTGCAACATTTTGGATGGTAGGATAAGAATTTGGCGTAAACTACATGAAAGCATTGATCCATCCTGCCTTGTTTCACTGGTTCAATCCAGTACTAGCAGGGTGTACCTAATTAAGTAGCCAGTGAATATATTATATTATATTATAGTGTATTTTAAAAGCAATAAAAACAATTAAATAGACACCAAAAAAGGAAAATTTTCAGTTTCTTCTTTGGAGATTTGTCTCCTCCTCCTCTTTTAACATCTAACAGTTTAAAATACAATATATATTAGATTTAGGCCAGATTTAGGTCAGACCGCATAATGACATTCTCTTGCAAGGCGGTTACCCCCCACCCCCCGTAACACTTGTAGAAGCCACAGTGGCAGTATCTGCAGGAACACAGACTGTGATACTGACACAGTGTGGACTTTTAATGTGTTTCTTGAAATATTTGCTCTCAGTCGAGTGCAGTAGAATCATCTCTTTCCTCCCTCTCCGTCTCCTCCTCTCTAATGTTTTAATAATATTTCAGCCCACTGGCTTGTTCCACTCTCCCAGTTCAGCTATAATGGTTTCATCACCGACTCTAATCCCACTGGGTGCTGAAGTGCTGCTTTGTTAAATAAGGACGAGGAGGAGGAGGAGGCGGCTGGTAATAGAAATGCAGTATAATTGTTCTCAGCCGGAGTGGGTGAAACATTTGTCTTATTTTACTGTCTATGCACTGGAGCCAGTGAGCAGCAATTTTACAGTCCAAGCTGGAGGGGTTTGTCTCTTCACACTCACAAAGAGAATAGGAAACCTTCCAATTCATGCTATGTCAGAAAATGCTACCATGACTACATCTTGAAAATATCTTTCTTGTTTTACATGCAATGAAAAGTAGTCTGATTGACTTGATCACAAAACGTTATATGAATTGAACTGTTAAATGGATAAAAAGAAAAACAAACACCTTATTTTCATATTAAACGTGCACACGCACACACACACACACACACACACACACGCACACTCAAGCGATCTCTGTCCAGTAAGATGTTATGAATATATTTCACACACTGAAGATCCATGTGGGAGATTAGATGCTGGCAACGATCCCACAACTATAACTGCACAACAGAGGTTACACACACACACACACACACGCGCACACACACACACACACACACACCCTCCAACAACCTCACTACAAGTGGTTAAGTGGTGTTCACACACGTGTACATAAACAAACTCTCAGGGTGCAAACACAAGCACACTGCTGTCTTTTTCTGTGACTGCCTGGAAGTGAGCAGATGCAGCGATTGAGTTATGCACCACTTAAGGATTCAGTACTAAACTGTAGCTCTTGAGCTCTCAACGTGCAACTGTAAGCCTGCAAAAAACATCTTGTCTTCTGCCGAGCACACGTCAAAAGGAATTTATTAGAAGGTGCTTCTGATCTATTATCAAGGACAGTGCCGTCCTTGGAAGGACAAAGAAGACCCTTTGGATTTCAGAAAGATGCCAAGTGATGCGCTTTTCAAGTACCTTTGGCATCACTATATCAGTAAACACAGTTTTTATAAGGAGCTCATATTTTATTGCTAAGTAAAGTTGTCACGTTCTGAAGACGCTTTGGGACACAAGGAATGGGAATACTGGGGAAAGGGGAACGGGAACATGAACAGACACGGTGACAAAGGAAAAGGAGAAACATCAACTATACACTGTATACATACACAGAAGGGCATTCGGGGAAGTGGAGACAAATGGGGAGAATGAGACACAGGTGAACCAAATCCAGAAGACAAGACACGGGAAGCAAAACCAAAGGCAAAGCACAAGGAACTTTAACTCTCCAAATAAAGCAAGAATTGCAAAGCTAAACAGGAAAAACAGACGTTTGAATAAACTTAAGTCAAGAGATTTCACACAAAAACTCTGAAGCAACTCGGAAATAAGAACAGGGCTAAATACAAGAAGGTGAAAATGCAGGAAATAATCTAAACATTAAACAATGCTGGAGTCATATAGTTTTGTGAAATAAACAAAACTAGAAAACCCAAAAAATTTGAACGCTGGGTGAGCTGACCGTGTGTTAACCAAAATTATATAGATTTTATATTTTGTGAGGACACAAAAAGGATTCAAGAGAAATGGAGAAGATATAAATGATTAGATCATTTTTTTTGGCATTTTAGTGAGAACAGGAAACCCTGCGAGTTAAATTGGGGCCATTAAACAAAGGTGCTCAGCTGTGGTTGACCTGAGATGCTGGTGTATTCTTAAAATGTATGAGTACTGAATTTATTATGATACTGACTTAATGCATCTTAGAGTTTCTCTGTCCTCCATATTCATCCTCCCATCAACTGCAGGCTCCCCACACTAGCTGTCAAGCTGCAATTTCTTTTCCTCCTTTCAGACACCGAAACTCAACAAACCACAACTTCAAAATTCAAAAATTCCTCTGAAGCCCACAAGTCTGTGATCACATAATAAGAGGTACAAAATATACAGAGGAAAGTGGTCAAATAATAGACTGAAGTTTGCTATATTGTTGTTGGAAAAATGGCTCTTGGAGCTAGAACCAGCTGCAGGTGATCAGAACATAATAAAAAAATCATATGGTCCTCAGCAGGTCATAAAATTAGTATGAAAAACAAGAACACATAACATATTACAAACTGACATTATTTGTCAAACATAATCTAACTAGCAAACATCTCAGACTCTATGCGTTAAATGTTAAAGTTCAGTCACAGTTAGTTATGGCTTGTTTGGAAGGGTTGCCAGGAGAAAGCCTCCTCGGCAGTGCAGCTTAGATTTGCAAAGTTGCATCTGAACAAACCGCAAGACTTCTGATGCCTCTGGACAGATGAGACCAAAGTGGAGATGTTTGTACGTCATGCACAGCACCAAGTGTGGAGAAAACCAAACACAGCATATCAGCACAAACACCCCATACCAGCTGTCAAGCACTGCGATGGAGGGGTGATGATTTGGGTTTGTTCTGCAGACACAGGAACTTGGGCACATTGTCGATCACGTTGATCATGAACTTCTCTGTATACCAAAATATTCTAGAATCAGATGTGAGGCCATGTGTCCGACAGTTAAAGCCTGGTTGAAACTGGGCCATGCAGCAGGACAATGATCCCAAGCACAGCAGCAAATCTACAACAGAATGTCTGAAAAAGAAAAGAATTGAGGCGCTGCAATGGTAACCCTGATTGAAATGCTGTGGCGCAACCTTAAAAGAGGTGCTCGCAAACATAGTGATCTGAAGCAATGAAGCAATAAGAGTGGACCAAAATTCCTCCACAGCAATGTGAGAGACTGATAAAGTCATGCAGGAAACATTATGATTAAATGAAAAATAGCATGATGCAATATGTCACATGTTGCTGTTCACCTGAGGTATTTACCTAATTTTAAGGAGACCAGATGATTTGCATTGTGTCCTGATTCATAAAACTTTAGAACAGAAAGAGGGAGTACTTTCTTTTTCACATGATTGTAAATATCATACTGTATCATTAAGCTTGAGTAGAGAAACGATGCGCTCAGTTTAGTGTAAAGACTGAAAACAGCAGGGGTCATTCCAGTTTTCAGAAATATTCTTCCTAACATATTTCAAAACCAATTATAAACAAATCTCAAGTTGAACCTGCACACAGACTGAAATGTGCTGTGCAGTGATCATGATTCGTTGCTGTGTGACATGCCAGCTCGAGCTGGAGAACAGTACTTTTTTAAGCAGCTGCTAATTAACAGCACAATCCCCACTTGCTCACTTTTTCCACTTCATATACGCTTACTCTCAGCTTATATCCCTGTTGCTCCACAGCGTGCCGTAATTCGCTGTCGTTTTCCAGCGGCGTCTCCAGCCAACCCCGCTGCTGGCCCGCTTCACTCGAGTAATGAGATCAATGCACGAGGAGAGCTTTAACCTTGAGTTAAGCGACCGGCTCTTACTTCAGCTCAGTGAAAATTCACGGCTGCGCTAATCTGGCTCAGTTAGGGTTAATTTAGTTAGCGAGTTGTGAATCCAAACCAGTTATTTAACAGCTTAGGCTCGCAGCAGCTACTTGTTTATGCTTTGTGAGTTTCTCAGCAGCTGTCAGTCTACTTTATTGTCCTGCCTTCATCCACTCTAACCTTGTTTGCATACAGTTTGAATGAATGGGTTGTGACAAAAACCAGCTTTGGCAAGCACTCATTATACAGCAAACAACCAGGCAATCACTCACATTTTAGAGCACATATAAACAATCCATTTGCATTTAGATGAATAGCGGACATAAACTTCTGGAAAATGAGAGGTAGTGAGAGCACGCATATTCATGTTGGCGGCGTTGGTTGTTATAGAAGAGCCATCTGAATATCACTGGTGGGATGAAGATGATTAAAACAGTAATGACATTGTGGTTGCAATATAAATGCAGATGAAAATGTTCAGCTAATAATGGCTGTGGCCATACTGATACAGGCAGCAATGATGATGATGATGATGATGAGGCCTCATCCTCTCTGATGTCCCCCAGGTGCTGAATGAGGCCGTAGGGGCCATGATGTACCACACCATCACCCTGACCAGAGAGGACTTGGAGAAGTTCAAGGCGCTGCGCATCATCATCCGTATCGGCAGCGGCTACGACAACATCGACATCAAGGCTGCCGGGGAGCTCGGTGAGACTGAGGCACAGATGCGCACAAAAGATGAGAGTTACGAGCGAGGCGGCTCAGAAGCAGAACGTAATCATACACTGTGAATAATGAAGGAGCCTATCGGCTCATGTGGCTAACTCGTTCACTACAAAGAGAAAACATAAAGAGCGATTCATCAAACAGAAAATATGCATCACAGCGAAGGATTTGATTTAGGGGGCCGAATCAAACTCTGCTCGCCATGTTTACGTGACACATATGTACAGGAATTTATTGTAAACAGTAGATGTAACTGAGCTGATTTCACATGCAGAGCAGCTGCTCCAACTGATATGAAACTCTCCCTGCGATTCCCATTTGGCCCCTTCGGCATATGTTTGGTATGAGAACAGAATTTGTGTGATATCCTAATTATTGTCATTTGCACTACTATATTTCAGTACGCTGACATTCTTTTGGTGGGCATAATTAGCAATTAGAATGATCCTGTTATCATTCATATTTCAGTTTTATACACAGTGAGATTTTATTCTGTAGTAAGTCATAAAGACAGAAAAATATCCCACCACTTATTTTGTAAAATAAAATACTACTGAATGGATCTCTCTCCATGGCAGTGACAGTAATCTGTGAAGCAATATTGTTACTGCAATAGTCAACTGAATTGCTATCTCTCCTTGCACAGGCATTGCAGTGTGTAATATTCCCTCAGCGGCTGTAGAAGAAACAGCAGACTCAACACTTTGTCACATCCTTAACCTGTACCGACGAAACACGTGGCTGTACCAGGCTCTCCGGGAGGGCACGCGGGTCCAGAGCGTGGAGCAGATCCGGGAGGTGGCGTCTGGTGCAGCCAGGATCCGAGGAGAGACGCTGGGCCTGATCGGATTTGGTGAGTCTCTTATTTGGGGTTTTATTGCAGAGTTAATGAGTGCATAATGAGCGATCAGCCACAGCATTAAAACCGCTGATACAGTGCTTAACAAATGTATTAGACTCATCCTTCATAAAAACAAGAAGCACAAACACTTTAGAAATATGTCAAAAACTTCTTTTAAACTAAACATTATATTGATATTTATTACTGAATTCACTTTTAAATTAACTGAATTCAGTCCAAAGACATGCAGTTAGTGGGGTTAGATTAATTGGTGATTCTAAATTGCCCATAGGTGTGAATGGTTGTCTATCTCTCTGTGTTAGCCTTACAACAGACTGGCCTCTCGCCCTATGGCATGAGATGACCGCAGAATCCATAGCTGGAGGAAGACTCGCTGGTAGATGCAGTGTGATTCCCTGGGCTGGGAAATCTTGTGTCCCAGCATTCTTGTTGATGTTACTTTGACACGTACCATCTATTTATCTGAGACCACAGAAACTCCTTCATAGCTAGTGTATTCCCTGAGGCCTCTGGCCTCGTTTAGCTAGATAATGCACCCTGCTTCCTTGCATAATTTTGTAGCACAACTTCCCCAGATCTCACTACAGTGTGAACATTACAGAGCTCAAAGGATCTGCTGCCAGCCTCTCTGTGCCTGATGACTTAGGACAGCTTTAGAGTAACTGCCTTGAAGAGTCAAAGCTGTTTTGGGGGTACAGGGAGGATTCTGCACAGTATTAGGCCTTTTAATGTTGTGGCTGAACAGCGCATGTCAGTGGCTGTAGTTTAGATTTAATACCCCAATTTTATATATTTTTTTAATGCTCAAGGAAGATTGGGCTTGATAGTTTTTCTATTTTTCATTACTTTTTTCATTTTTATTCTCCAAATTCTGCCTAGTTTCACTTAGCTCACAGTGCGCCGCGTGCCCATTTTATTTTAGTTTGTTACGTTTTTATTACTGTTATGACTTAGCATGTTAATATTGTGTTATAGACACTGAACACAAAGTATAGCAGAAGCTAATAATAATATTTATCTGTCTGAATTTCTATCAGTGCATTCAGCAGCTGTTGACATATTTCACTCACCCCTATAAAAAAGTAAGCTTAGCTGATGCTTTATTCCTCTCTTGTGCTCCCTCAGGTCGATCAGGCCAGGCAGTGGCCATGCGGGCCAAGGCGTTTGGTTTCAACGTGATCTTCTATGACCCCTACCTCCAGGACGGCTTGGAGCGCTCGCTGGGCGTCCAGCGGGTCTACACCCTCCAGGACCTGCTCTACCAGAGCGACTGCGTCTCTCTGCACTGCAACCTGAACGAACACAACCATCACCTCATCAACGACTTCACCATCAAACAGGTGGGGGGGGGTCGTCAGTACTGAGCTCTCACATGAGCCTCAGGTGAGGGAAATTGCCTCGTCTTGGCAGAAGCTCTTTCTCCTTGAGGCTGCTAGGGCAGCTTCAGCTGCGTAAACTGGCAAATGAGTTAGACAGCCACTGGCTTATCTAGACGGCCAGCGCTCCTTTGTTGGCAACTTAAAATTACAGGCTGTTACAACAAAGAAACAGGATTGTTTGGACAATTTCTGTGAATCCTGAATATATACAGAAGTGGATGGTGGTGGTGGGGCATGATGCTGAGGTTTTGGCTTTAAATCGGTGCGCAGTGGCTCCATAGGGCTCCATAGGGTGAGGTGAACACATTTGCCCAATGACAGCTGATTTGAGTTAGGAAAGGCATCCAGTGTAAAAAAAACTGTGCCAAATCAAATAAACATCCGCTGTGGCGACCCCTCACAGCCGAAAGAAGCATCCGTAAAGTAGTCTGCGGGGGTGTTACCGTAATGAGCCTGTTCTTCCATGTTGTTTCTGTCCTTTCATAGCTTTCTAGTGTCTCCAAAACATCAAAGTATGTGTGTGTGGGTGTAGGAGCAAAGCACTTTCTAGTGCATGTTTTTCACAAAGCATAGACAGCAGATTTCCAGGAAAGAAAAATATTGTCATTTTTCAAAATCTAATTAAAATAAATAGTTCTTACCCAAATTGAACACAGTCATTTGACCTTCTTATATAATTAGAAAACATGAGCTTTTCTTAGTATTATACCACACCGAGTGTGAGCTGCCCACAGAGCAGCCAGTGACGAGTCAAGTTTTTGCCTCCATCACATGGGAAATGAAAGCGCCTCTGCAGTTTTCTCCTGGTCACTGCTGCCACCTATAGGACTCAAACTGTACTGCAAAGGTACAGAAGTGTATATTTTCAATACTTGTGTTTATCTTACAGAAACAAAAATTAAGTCATAAAGGCACATTTGTCACCCTTACATCATCAAACAAATTTTAACATTAGACAAAGATAACGTGAGTAAATGCAAAATACAGTATTTAAATTTCTTTCATCCATCCATTTTTCTTTTGCTTATCGTTGGGCAGTTGGAGCCTATTCCATCCATATCATATGATGATTTCATTATGATGACAAAGGTCTCATTTATTAGGGATGTTATCCAAACCTACCTCCCCCTGTGTGGTGGTGGTAGTATGATGGTCTGGGGCTGCTTTGCTGCTTCAGGACCTGGACGACTTGCAGTAAGTCATTAACCATGAATTCTCCTCTCTCCTAGAAAATCCTAAAGGGGGAATGTTCGGGCATCAATTCTTGTCCTGAAGCTCAAGATCACTTGGGTTATGCAGCAGGACAATGATCCAAAACACACCAGCAAGTCCACTTCTTAAAAGCCCAGAAAAAATGGAGGTTTTGGAGTGTCCTAATCCATGTCCAGACTTAAATCTGATTGAGATACTTTGGCATGACCTTCAACAGGCCCTTCATGCTTGAAAACCGTCCAATGTGGCTGAATTAAACAATTCGGCAAAAAAGGGTGGGCTAAAAGTGATTTGAAAGGCTCATTACCAGTTGTTGTTTTTTTTTCCACACAGGGCCAGGTAGCTTTGTACAGCTGTTTTCCCTTAATGAATTTGTAGTTTGTGTGATATTAAAATCTGTTTGATGATCTGAAACATGTATATGTACATGTGACAGATACTTTTTCAAAGCACTTTATGAATGCAGAAATGTTCTTACCTTCTGCAAAGAGTACGTCCACATGCAAAATGACTATTGGATTGGACCACCATGGACATGTTATTGAATCAGGCTCATTATAAACCAACAGGCGTGTGCCTGTTTCATTTCTCAATCACAAGGTGAAGTGGAGAAAGTGTCAGGAGAGGGGAAAAAAGCACTGCTAAAGAAAGAAAAGTCAAGGGAAAGTCTGACTGAAGAAAGTGAAACTTTGGTTCAAGTTTTGACATCAAACTTTATATGGAAAAAGGATAACAGTGTATAAACAAAAGAAGAAAATACTGTAGGTGGGAGGACAGAGAGTACCTGATTTGTTAGCATAAGATTAGAAACTGTGTGAAACTCCCATATTCTCCAGCATCTGGGACGGTGCCAAGAAATTAAACGGAGTTCTGTCAGTGATGACACCCAGCAATTTTAATAACTGATAAAGTAAAATAAGATAATGCCTATGACAATATGTTTTTTTTTACATTTTCACATATAATTTAATATATTCTTATGTATTGAAATTTTCAAGTACAAAAATATTGAAGAATGACAGAGTCAGACAGAGGCCTTATTGAGCAGCCTCCTCCAGTGACTCAAATTAGTGCAAGTGAAACCTTCTGCGCCTCTCTGACACCTGTCAATCAAAGCACCCCCCCCCCCGACCACGTCCAAATTATTGAGTTATAAAATAACTGTAATGAGCAAAACCCTAATTATACCAGCCTGTAGCCATTCTTTTTGATGCTGTAAAGTTGGACATTTTAACGTGGCAACTTTTGGGGACTGACTTAGTTTTGGAGCCAGCGTCAAATGGCTGTTAGAAGAACTGCAGTTTTCCATGATTCACAAGGTTGCTGCTTGTGGGACAGTTTGAAAAGAGACTTTATGAATGCACTCATCAGTGACAATATATTAATTCATTATGTGTAATGTGAAAAAAAAAAATCCATATGCTATAGAAATGCTTCTGTTGCAGAGTCTCAAATCTGTCTCTCCTATTTCCCACGCTGAGCAAGTGTTTTTTAAATCTGACTTTTAACTCTAATTTATTGCAAACAATTTGTGCAAAGCGGACTACGTGTCCAGCCTGTGACCAAAAGATTAATAATGCCATCCAACGGCCATTGCAGATTGATTCTTTTTCAAGGCATATGAGGCCAGCTACATGTAGCAAACACTATTGCTTATTGATATTTTTCTTTCATCTTAATAAACCCTCCATGGACTCTGAAGCCCCCAACTCTATCTATCACTACTTTTTCCCATATGCTCCATTCATCACAGGGACCAGAAAGAACCAGTTGCTGCTGGTATTTTATTCATGTTGTACATTTGAATTCATTAAAATAGGCTTGGTTTTTGAGATTAGAGCTTTAATGTCAGTTTTCGAAAGTGGAATAGACATACAGTAAACACTGCAAGGAGTCACTAAACACGAGAAAAGAAAAAGATGCTGCAACCAAACTGTTTGAGTGCAGCAACAGGAAGAATTCCAAAATCAAACCAGCCACTCATGGGCCATAACCTATTTAAATCTTGGCTAAATAAAGGCTGCTCCTCACTGAGCCTGCCACAAACTCCTTCATTAACTGTTTTAACACACAAACACACAGAGGGCTTCATGGAGAGAAAACCCTAGCTAATTTAGATCTGACATCAGAGGCAGAGAACCAATTGGTGTGACCTTAAATAGTCATTTCCACATACGTGGATGAATGTAAGAACACTGATCACACAAACAACCATGAGAGTCCGTTATTACTGCAAAAAAAATTCTGGGCTCGGTCTGTTAATCAGTTGCCTCAGAGGCTCAAACATAGAAGCTGAGACAATGAACAGTTTCTCTTTAGCTGCAAATAATTTACCCCAGACTGCTTTTCTCAATGCAGTTTGGTTGATTTACTGTGCAGATTAAAATATCTACAAATCCACTGCAGCCTTTTATTCTGGTCTGGTTCTTATTCATATTGACTTATTGAAGTCACTGATGAACAAAGAGCTGTAAACCTGAAATCATTGATATAAATTTGATCAGCAAAATTCAGATTTTGAACACCAATAATATTACTTCAGACACTAAATGTGCAGCACTTTTTTATATACAGGTAATATGCATTTTACAATAGGCCTAAGCTACCGAGCTATTCCCATGATGCAATGAGCATTTCTTCTTCACTCACCTCTTTTCACCCTATGTGTTTATGCTCCACTCTGCATTTAATCATTATTAATATCTGGCTCTCTCTCACAGTGTGTCTTCTATCTGGTCCCCCTTTCCTCAACCCCAATCGGTCGCAGCAGATGGGTGCCCCTCCCTGAGCCTGGTTCTGCTGGCGGTTTCTTCCTGTTAAAAGGAGGTTTCCACTGTCCCCAAGTGCTTGTTCATGTGGGTAAATGGACTAGTTCTTATGTAGCACCTTTCTGCTCTGAGCGCTCAAAGCGCTTATACAACACGTTTACCGTTACCCAATCACATGCATTCATACAAGCACTTCCATGTGTAACTAAGCTAAGTGCTTATTGTCTAACATTCACACACATTCATCCTCCAACGCTTACCTTGGAGAGCAACTTGGGGTTAAGTATCTTGCACAAGGATACTTTGGCATACAGCCCAACCTTCCGATCATTAGGTGACCTGCTCTACCTCCTGAGCTACAGCCAGGAGGTGCTTTGTCTGCATTATTGTAGAGTCTTTAACTCACACTGTTGTTGTGATCTGAACTCACACTGTTGTTGTGATCTGGTGCCAAATAAATAAAATTGAATTGAACGGCAATTGAATTTCCATTAAAAAGGCCAACTTGTTTCAGAGATCCTAGAGTTTGAACTTTGCATAAATCTCAGTATTATTCCCATGCAGAAAGAGAGTATTTTATACATTTGAAACAGAATTGATATCATAAACTGAAAACAGAGAAACAGTCTGGTTCTTATTTAACACTTGCTGAGGACTTAAAGTGGTTAATACAACATGTCTTATTCATCCTCACAATATTCTGTATGCTTTGTAGATAATATTCATACACATTCACACTGGGAGCTGCTCAGTACTTAGGAATATAGACAGGTGCAGTCAGGAATCAAACCACCAACCTTCCCATTAGGATGTCTGCTCTACCTCCTGAGCCACAGCCACCCCAACACAGTGTTGGTCTCTTTCTCTTCAAAAACCCTCACTGCTTGTGTTCGTAATGCCAAAGTCTATTCTTCCTTTAAGCTGCACATCAATTATAGTTTTAAAAAGCAAAAATAAATAAATAAATCATGTTAGGCAGAGGACATAGCTGGCTACTGTAGTATTTCTCCCATAATTTTTCCTGTGGTGACACTTTATGTAAGTTTGTTGTCAGTTTGTGCACAGGATTTGTCCCAAATTGTAAACTTGAATCAATGTTCTGTCTGCTACGGTTGGTTTGGTTCTTCTGTCTAAAGCTCACTGCATTTGTTTAGACCATTTCAGAGGAAAACCTCTGTCAAATCATTGCAGTTTAAAACAACAGGACTCGTTAGATGCTGAAGTTTCAAGAATCTCCAGCTCAGTTGTAACAAAAAAGCTTGCAAGCATGCTTGTAGCAGCCTCTTTGTAATCGCAAGCTTATGACTTAAACAACTGCCACCCGTTATGTTCAGTATTGTTTCAAATCACAGATGCCAAAGGAATTTGTCTGCGCACTTTTGAGACACCAGAAGTATCGGACAGAACAGAAGTATGTGCCAAAGACGCCCTAAATCCTAAATTGATTTACAGATGTACCACATCAGTTAGATATAATGGATGTAATCTTCCTTTTTTTCCCCTCTGGAAATTAGGCTTGAAAACACAACTAATGTTCACAGCACCAGATATCCCAGTATTCTTTTGCATGGTAAAAGTATGACATTATATATTCTTTGTAGCGTTAATGTTTGGAGTCTGTGAGCACAAATAAGTCTGGATCTTCCAGCATTACTAAAAAACAAATAAACAACACTTTCTTAAATCTCCTCTTGTGTGCTTTGCTGCCCCAAAGCAGATAAATGTAGACTGAAACTTTGCTAACATAAAAGTTCATAACATCTCCTCGTGTCTATATTCTGAAGGATCTGTCAAACAGCAAAGAATTACCACCAATGATGAGCTGAGAAACACAGTGTGACAAATGCTAACCAACAGGAAAAAGCCTCGCAGGAGATCTGTTTTTCATGTTTCACTCTTACGGGGTAAAGGTTTTAATGAGGAAAAGGTTTTAATGATAAAACTTGCTGATCTACTTGGACTGAAAATATCTCAGGAAACCTTTGCCATCAGAGTTTGTGTCGCAGTGTTTCTTATGCTCAAAAGTCTTTAAAACCAGATTTTGGAAATGTGTGCTACTGTTAAACAGACACATAATTAAAAACATAATTATTTCCTATTAGCAACAGTTAGACAATTTTAAAAACACAATAATATTCTAAAGCTTATTCTAAAGCTTGAGCCATCAAAAACAGCAAGCTTTTGGAGGGGCATAGGTGATAACTGGGTAAGTAGAGAGTAGTCTAAGGGGTTTGTCCAGGCTGTGACTGAAACAACAACAATAGCATTACTTGCACTCGTTCCGTCCACATTGCTGCAGCAAATATTAAAAAAAAGAAAAAAAAAAACAAAAACTAAAACTGAAGACTTCTAAAGTGGACTTCTATATGGTCAAATGTATATGATTGAACACTAGAATCATTCAAAAGCGTAGACTACTTTACTTTAGATTATATTTTCTTTCCTTTGTTGATAACTATCTTAAAACTGGCCACAATGTTTTTAAATGGCTAATGGACTGTTAAAAATTAGATATGTTCAAATTTTGGTATTAGTATCCACCTGTGAATGATTTCCCTTTAATGTTATCTTCTGCACTGTCCATTAAATCCTTCCCATCTCTTACCTGTTCAGCAGAGGCGATTGCTCTAAGACTGCGAGGGAAGCACAGCTTCCCCTAAAATGTCAAAAATTAAGTGATCAAATATATACTCTTGTGTGTACTTGTCATTGAGTAAATATACGCTACAACGCGCTCAACTTTTGTTCACAATCAGCTTCTTATCACTGCTAAAGACGCGGCTTTCCTCTCACTCATTCCAGCTTCTCAGTGCTTTAACCAGCGCGGACGCTGAGCGTCCACAGACTTCTACAGCGAAGAAACGAGTGCCAAGAAACGAGGCAAGTCATTAAATAAATGCTGGCCTTTGTCCCGCCCACGGACGCTCAGCGTCTCTGGGGGTCTAAGGGGCAGTGGGTGGCCTCATCCTGCCCGGACGCTCAGCTTCTGCATGATGGTTGGATGATCTGTCTGAGGCTGAATCCCTTTTTGATTGACACCGAAATGAGCGAATGAGCGATCTTTTGGTGTAAACATTCGCGGGAGCATTTGTTAATTTTCATTCTGTTCTGCGTTGAACCGGAGAATTTTGTAATCCTCCTTTTCTTGTTCATGAGTGGCAACGATTGGAGCTACATCTGCAGGTGTAGAGAGGAGCTTCTCCTGTTTAAAGGGGCTCAAGTCTTACACCCGCAACACCATGGGCCAAGGCCGTTTAAGCAGCCTAGCTTTGCCGGCCATTGAGAGGACACTAGTCAAGTCCCTGGAAAGACGCCTTGTTTGTACGACAGGGTCACAGATCATTTTCTTGAAAAGGAACGGAGGGTAGAATTTACGTATAAATAAAACGAAACATTTTATGATGTAGGCCGAAACTGAGCTTCCCCTCCTTGGAAGACCAGCATCCGCCACTGCTGTTCAGCAACAATTTTTTCCCATCTTGTAATGTTTTTTATATTTTTTTCATTTGTTAAAAAAA
>VUQK01020363.1:2798-16433 GCA_015106715.1 Bujurquina vittata
GGGGGGGGGGGGAAGAAAAAAAAAAGTTATTTGGGGTAAGTGATTTCCTCCACCCAGGAGGGGGGGGGGGGGGGGGGGGGGGGGGGGGGGGGGGGGGGGGGGGGGGGGGGGGGGGGGGGGCTGCAGGGCCCCAAATATCTAGGGACACCCTAGAGCAATGGCGCTTGTTTATATAGCCATGTTTGATCGAGAGCACAAGTTCAATGCATATAATCGTGCGCATTTCTGATCGTGTATTCACAGACACGCTGAGCACTGGACAGGAAACACCTTGTGTGTATAAATTTGTGAGCATGAAATGGAAAACTGCAACCAAAATAAAATTGCATTGTAACTGGACTGGAGGCACAGCTCCCATTACAGCTGAAAAACTTAATGTAGAAGTTAAACTTGGAGTGCTAAACAGAATTGATTTGGCATTAGATAACAGTAAAACAAGCTTAAGGGGCTATAGGCTCACTTAGAGCTCTGTTATGATTGACCTAAACACAGTTCCTAAGTCAACTGCCACTGTCAGCATGCTAACACTCAAACTGTGCTGACAGAGTTTCCGATTAAGCAAGCAACATATTTACAATCTGTGCAACATCAGTTCATTTTATAATTTATTGCCATACAAAAAAAATCCAGCAAAATAGAAAGAAAACAAAACCAAAAACCAGTGAGACATTTTAATGATTTCTGCGGAGCAACAAAGGTTATGATTGATCTGTTCAGTACTGACAAACAGCCACTAGCCTGTCTATTAATCATAAAAGCATTCATTGACCACAGATATCAGGAGTTACAGGCTACAGTTGGTGCTGTGATAATGAATCAACTCGAGATACAACTTCTGGCTTTATTGTTGTAGAAAAAAGCCAGACCATGTTGATTGGAAGGTAGACTCACAGAGTAAGGTGGGGATTGCGGGCACCGACACAGCTGCAGACATCACGGACGAGTAGTCATTCCTATTATACTAATTTTAAGACTGCCTGCAGTCTGCCTGAAGGACATGTACATAGTTGTTTCATTGTAGTGTAGATGTGGATGAGTCCAGAGTCACAGAAAATTTGTAGGCATGTAGTTGTCTGCACAGAGCTCACGCTCTGACATTTAAATTCATGTCACTTGGGGCCAAGCGGACCCCTGGATACTCACAGTTGTGGAAACTAGCACTTGCTCAACTCACATTATGTTACTATTATAGTGAATGAGACATAATTACCGTTCTCTCACGATTACTACAATACTTATTGCAAGACAAAAATTAATAATGCTATTAATATCAAGAAAAGAACTCCATCCATCCTTTTTCCCTTATCCTGGAAATTCCCCTATAGTGTAACTGCAAAAAGCAGGAATTATGTATTCATTGACCATATTGTGGTGCCAGTGTGCATGTGTATTATTACAATTATTCATCTTGTCTGTTTATTTAATTAGTTCTATTTTCCTCAGTGAGTCTCTTCTTTTTCCCACAGACTTTAGTTCACTTTATCTTCATTTGAGCAACACCATGAGTAGGCGTGTAGTACTGACACTGGCCAATCAATCTGGGGAAGGAATTCATTTCGAGTGCCTACATAATTCAACAAAATATCTTCATTTAGCTCTAGTGTATTGAAACTATTAAAAAACAGATATTCCACCCCAGTGTTCAATAGCTTACACACAAAAAAGTGTTTTTATAGCTCACTGATAAAAACGTACTTAGTTTTGCAGAAATTTGGTCATAAACCAAAGCAGTGGAATAGCACCATACCAATAAGTACATTAAGAGAAAACTGGCTATATTTCATAAGGTATGGATCTTATTAGAATAAACACTAAAATTCCTGGAGCCTGTCCCAGATGCCATAGGGAAAAAAGCAAGGTACACCTGGACAGGTCGCCAGTCGGTCGCAGGACTTTTCCTTTAACATTTCACATATTTTCGGTGTAGTACAAAGGTAAAAAAAAGGCCAATAATGTCTGTACAAAAACGGCAGGATAACCCATTCAGCAGTTCTCTATGGATCGTACAGGTGGATTGATAGACACTGCCATGAATGAAACTACTGCAGCGTTCAAAAATTAATTAATGTGAAAAATGACAAAGACACATGTCTGTGGTGCCTCTGAGTCACACTGTATCACAGAGGAGTTCAATGAAGTAATCCGTTATGATAATGTACTATATGAATCATTACTAAATTAACCTTAAAGTTAGTTACTGATATCATTTCTTGTTAGAGCCAGAGGCTCAGAGAGCACCCATTTTACTGGCTGAGATGGAAGTCACACAAAGAAGGCTTCACTCTATCACAAAGCATTGAAGAACTGCTGAGGTAGCCGTTTGTCCAAAGCACATCATTATGCACCAGTAGGTTGTCTGGTAGACCAAGAAATGAATCACAGAAAAAAGGAGGAAAATGCCCGGATTGGATGTGCCCCTAATAGAGACTTAGAGGGACTTGCTGCAGTGGGCACCAGACAAACCCAGCTGGTAACAAAACAACTAAGCAGTTTTCTTATCACTCACCCCACTGTGAGAGGCTCCATTTTCTGAACTCTGTGGCAATTATGGCAACGGTCCGGGTCCAGTTATGGGTTCTTTGTGCTTAATAGCTGGGGGCAAGTTTCACAGGCACAGTGGTCATGCTTGCACACAGTGCCAAGGAATATAACTTTAGAAGCCGACTGTGCAATGGTTGTCTGAGTGAGGAACTTAATGCTTTAGCTTGTCTACATTTCAGTGCACCTGCTGGAGTAGCCCAGAGCGGGTGAAAATGGTCAAGGCCTTTAGGAAAAATCTGGTTTTTGAAAGTGAAAAAGACCTCTTGCACAACTGAAAGACTGCTGGGCTTTCTTTTTGTGTCATATTCATTTTCCCAACATATAAGCAGTTGAGAAGATTGTTTGTATAGTTGTCTTTTTACACAGGTGTCTAGACAAACGCAGCATAACTTAAGTGAAAACAGTCGGGTAAATGATGAAGGTGTACTGGTAGAATCCTGTCTTAGCAAAAGGGGCACTATTAAAGACTGCAGAAACAGTTTAAAACATGAAAAAACAAGTGCAATTATAAAAATAATGTTAAACAGACATGACTTTATATTAAAGACATCCATGTATTGTGCTGTGGAAATATCAAATGAAGTTAGCCTGCTAACCAGCTACTGCCATACTGTATCCTAATGTGATACTACTGTGTACCTCAAGCCATTGTACTCAATCCAACTGTCCAACAGCAGGAGAAGAAGCAGTAGCAGCAAGAAGAACCAGCAAATTCTTGTTGCTTTGATAGTAAGTAGTGTGCCATCCAATTCACAAAAAGTCAGTCTACAAAACAAAAGCAGCACTGCTTAGGATTTGGAGCACTGTCTGCATGCAAAACGACAGCGACTCCTGACAGAGGAGTCACTCTTGTACATTGTCTTTTTACTAGAGTCCAACCGATTTTACCAATATTTGGTGATTTAAAAATCCAATCATCCAGTATATTGGACAACTTTATTTTTTTAATCTTCCAGACACATGAAGCAAAGATTTCCTAACAACAGTAACTCCTGATATCCCTAACAACAGTTACATGTGTTATATGTTATATGTATTTACTCGTTCACACTCTTCCAGACTTTGCTCAGGCGGTTGTTGTGTTTGTGGCATTCCAAACGTGCTGTCAAAGTCACAGAGAATCTATTGGTGGAAACATTATGCAGTATCAACACTAATATCATGGTTAAATGGTGAAGGGTCTCTTCTTTACCTTTTTGATTTCCATTTACTGGCTATTATGAATGCCAGTTCTCAGGCTCTACTTTCTTATTTAAAGATCCATACTTGGGCCAGTGCTACATTTTTAACACAAAGATTCTTGAGGGCTGAGCATATTTGGATAAGGAATTAAGTTGAAACTATGATCCACTTGGGACAAACTGCAAATGAGGTTGCATACAAAATGGCCCTACTCAAGCTGTCTGTCAAACACGCAGCATGATGTGAGGCAAAGGTCACTTCCATTTACAAGGATTTAGAGCTGCTTATACTCAAAATGACTCAATCTCACTGTAAAGAGAAATGCCAAATGTTTACAGAGAATACACCCCTGCCGCTAGTGATCGTCTGACCGAGATTTAACCCTTCTGAAGTTAAAATTTCCATCCGATAGAGAGGAATGCCAACTTTGAATTCTGGCTTCCAGAAAGGCTTAATGATTTCCTGTGACAGTGTTTGAGTCTTTCTTCCGGTAGTATCCATTAGTTAATGATCCAGAGGATCAAAGCTTGTTTGGCCTCGCCTAACCCCTTCAGGGTCTAATGTCTAATTCACAAATGAGCTCATCATTTCTATAAATGTAAATATAACAAACACCTAAGGGTGCACTTTTACCAAATGGCTTTAAAACGATGTTCTTACAGTATATTCTGAAATGGACACAAGCCATGATAAATTCACAATATTGAGACTTGCATGATTTACACCGCTGCTTCAAAATTTGTCCACTGTCATTAACTTTTGGGTGCTTATCTTCATTGTGTCAGTTTAAGCTGCATTAGAGGGGGAGAGCTGATTTGAATAGCAAAGAGGCGCTATCATAAGATCACTAAAAGTCATTTCACGCCCCAATGTATGTCAGCTCCCATTAGCTGGGACAGCAAACTTCATCCTATTCATTCAGCCTGTGCCTCTGCATTCCATCTCCCTCTCTAACCCGTGGGTAAACCTTCAATACTCATTTGTGCAAACGTTCATTATGAGCGACCACAACACAGAAAAGAAGAGAGCGTCAGCTTAAATCTAAATGAGGGGAACCTTTGAAATAGAGCCTGGTGTAGCATTCAAATCTCAGCTCCGGGGAGAAGCTTTAGTCATTACACTTACGTCTTTGGCACCTCTGACAGGCATGGACTGAGGAGCACTAAGCTCTGTAGTGATTTGTTATGACGCCCTGCCAATGAGGCTCCCTTCTCTCAAATGATTAATTAGGGAAGAATTACATAAGTCATAGACATCTGATTAGATCTGTCACAATACCAGACTGTCTTCCAAAGATGGTCACCCCCTTGATAAGCAGATAATTAGGCTGCTATAAAAAATAACTATGAATCTTCAAAATCAATTCATACCATTTGCACACAAAATGAATCTATCCCAGTCACTGAGGATGTAATCAGAAAAATAAATCTGCTCACTGAGTAAAATGAATTGCCCAAATGGCTTCCAATCCACACAAAAGGCACCATTGTGATCTGCAAGGATGAAACTGAAACGGTGTGAGCACCAGTCCTAAATGGTGGCCAGGTCAAGTCAGGGGTCTTCATGCCATATTAAGTGATTACGTGGACTAGTTCTCCACTTGGCCCTATAGCTTTATGGGCCCCTCAGGTCATACTAAGGTTCAAATCATCTTCCCAGGCTATAAACAGAAGAAGGACTCATCTGTAAGAGTGCCAGCTTTGCCCCAGGCAGCCAAAACAATTGAGATATACTGTGGACAGTTACCTTTTCCCACACATTCTGTGAATACATGACCACACATGAACACCCAATATTGAAACAATGAATCATCCCTGCCGACAGTAGCTACTGAGATTAAACTGCGACAATTCATGAAGTGATATAAATGGTTAGAGAAACCCTCATCCATATTTACTCAGGCTAAAGTCACTCTAGGCATTATCATATTAAACAGCATAATATCTAAACTCATCCCCTGGACAATTTAAACTAAATTCCCCTGGTGTTCTGCTAAGGGGATGACTGAAGATACACCTCATACACAATATATTGCAAAACGAGGTTTAAAGCTGTGATTCATTTTAAGAATTCTCATCTGGAGACACTGCAGTAAGTAGTCATCTTAATGTGATGTGCAACTGTGAAAAGGCAAGGAGGTCAGAGACGAGGAAGATTTGCTAAAGCTTTCACGCGGTAGTCAGTCAACATAAGTAGTGGACCAGCCTAATCCTCAAACAAGTGTGCCAGCACAATCAAGTGTTTGTGCATGTGAGAAAACATGTGTTCAACAGAACAAAAAAAAAGAAAAGAAAAGAAAAGTGGATGAGTAAACAGAGGCATTGTGACAATCAGAGGTGGGTGCTAGTAAAATGCACTTGTTAGTGGAGTTTTAACAAAGCATAAGTTTCACTCACACCTTTTACAGTAATTTTTTTTCTCAGAATAATCACTACTACAACTCTATTATAATTATAATTTACCATTCATCTGTTGCATTCATGCACGGTATCTGCCGGTGCTGTGTTACAGATCACTGCTACATCCCTCAAGACTGTTCACAACAGAAATAATGGCTAAATTATTACTAATATTGTATTATATAGCATCAAATTACATGTATTAGCAGTTATGATTTTATCTAACACCACTTGTAGGTCTGATTAACAGAGCATTGCAGTGTAGCAAGCAAATGAGTGAACGCTGGTCTGAAGTACATATGTGAACTAAAGGCATGACGTTTTACGCGTTTAATAAGATTCACAATGAAATATCACCTTATTATCCCCTAATGAGCCGAAATGAGACATGAGATAGTAGAAAATAATATGTCCAATCAAAAGCGTCACTCGTAACTAGAAAACGTTTTAACACATGCCTGCCTCCCAAAATCAGAATTAAGCAGCTATAATTATACACTACACTGCTGTGCTTTATTGTGATTGTTTAGTACTTGTTTATGAATTGCCGCACTTTACTCAAGTGAACTGTGCAGCTCCCATTAGTCTGTGTTAGAGGCCTGTTTTCAGAAATAGTACAAACTAACCTGGTCACTTCTTTAATCGTACTATTACAGGAATACTGTTACGCTTTAAAAGACACTGGAACATGTTGACACTGGTTTTTGTTACTACCATAATGAACTGATATTTAACCAATTTACAGTATTATTCCCATATTGTATTCCATTACATTAGCTGAGGTGCCACTAAATGGGGGACAGTTAGAGGGAACAGCAAACCAGTCCTGTTTCATAACTGAGGATACACAAATCTGAGACACCCTGCTACCAGAAATGTAAATGTTTTTCAAACTTGGAATGGAATAAAATGTTTTAATCATATTTGAGATGCAAAGGCTGACTGGAGTAAACACATGAACTATAAACACAGATATACATCTTTGAGTAAGGAGGATCTCTGTGAGACAGCGTCACTGATATCTGCATCAAATCCAAAGAATGTTTTTTTTTTTTTTTTACTCTTTATTCGAGTACTTTAGTCAGTAGATAATTTTATAATACACTACTTAAGTACATTCTTGGAGCCACTCCACCCACCCCTGTTAAAAATCAGAGATGGGGCCTATACCCAAGGGACAAAGATCCTGAGTCAGTCTCGGAAGAGGAAGCTGTCTGCAGCATGGCTAAAATGTGAGCTTCATCCTCCTACAGTCTGCAGGCCAAGTTCCCAGGGCTCAACACAGGAAGAGTGAGCAGGGATGAGAAAGTGGTTAAACGCTCAGATTCATACCCTGAATCTACAACATCTCACTCCTTTATATGAGTTAGTGCCATATCCATGTCTATAATTTATCAACAGTAACTTCATCTCCAGAGGCCTTTAAGAGGGGAAAAGGGAGAAGGGAAAAAAAAAATGTTAGGATATCTTCAGCTGTATCTTGGAATGGCATTTAATTATGTTAGACCCTTTGCCTCTTTCACGTCTTTCATAGTCACAGCTGCCACATTTAATGCCTTCTTATACCAATTTATGTCTACTCGCTTGTTCATTAGTGACAAATACATATGGGAGTGCTGATTTGACCTATTCATTTGTGGCTGAGTGAAGTCTTTCGGCTGAGCATGGTGCCATGTTGGGGCTCTCAAGGGGTCGCACTGGGGGTGGTGGTCCACTAGTCCAATGCCTCCCATCAAATGCTGGCAGGGGTGGGCACAAAACAAGCTCCCATTCCTCCCCATCGCCTCAGGAGACACCATGGCAACTTGGCGGAAAGAATTGGGTCCTCTTCACCATTCCTGGCATGCCCTGGCATCCACTGTGAAACGTCTGAAGTCTTTTACTTCTGTGTTCTTTAGAGCTAAGATAACCGAGCGAGCTTTAATGTGGAACATGCGTCTCCTCCCTCCCTTCATCTCATCTATTTTTTCCCTGCTCTTTTCCCTTGTTTTCTCTCTTGTGAGTGCAAAGGTTTAATAATGCCATGGCTGCTCTGCATCAGAGGTCTTGCCCTAAGTTACAAATTTCCCCAGTGTTACTTGGAGAAATCTATAGAATCTACTGTAGGTGCTTCTCCATCAGCTTTCTATTCCAGCCTGCAGACTCACAGAAACGTCAACAATCAACTTTCTTCAAACGCTGCATGAGACGTCCGACCTTCGTTCAGTACATGCCGTAGCAACTCTTGCGTTCGCTATCACAAAAGGCGGATTGTCAGTGGGCTTGAATTAAATGGGAAAGTCTGTGGGCGTCTGTGGAAAAGAGTGAGATGCCCCTCTCTAGGGAATCTTGACATCATACACATAGCATGTTATGTTCACAGCTGGTTTCAAGCAGGCACTTGATAAGTCATCAGACTGGGTGGCATTTGGATGATGGCCAAACATTCACATTGAAATTAGAGTGCTCAACAGCGCCATGAAACAGTATATTAACAGGAACTTGTCATAAATCCTGTTCTTGGATTTTAGTCTCTAATAATAGTTAGAAGCTCATTAAAATTATATCTGATGTATTACTCAGGTTTCAAAGTAGTCTTTACTTTAACAGAGAAAACTGACATACAGACGAGGGGAGCATAATTAGGTGCCCTATGAAAATTTCTCTCTTTTTTCCAAGTATTTACCAAATGCTGTTAAACAGTGCAAGGAATTTTGAACACAGCTTTTAAAAACTGTTTTATTTTGGACGCTTACATTATTTTACTATAATTTGCTACTAATTTACTATTATTTCACAAAAACCAAAACTCCAGGGCCAAAATTATTAGCCCCCACTGTTAACAGTCAATTGTGTATCCTTCTTGCTGAATAACAGCCTGCAGTCATTTTCACCAAGTCTCACACACGTCTCCTGAGTAATCCCAGCCCATTCTTCTTTGGTGAATCTCTCAAGCTCCTCCAGATTTGATGGTTTTCTGGCATGGACCTCAGTCTTCAGTTCATCCCACAGATTTTCAATGGGATCCACTGTGCTTCACTGTGGGAATGGTGTTCAGTGTTTTGGATGCTTCTCCCTTCTTTCTCCTAACATAAGCAGCATCTCTATGGCCAAAGAGCTCTAGTTTCATCTCATGTGACCAAAGGACGCACTTCCAGTATGCATAATCTTTCTCCAGGTTATCCTTAGTGTACCTTAGTCTGTATTGCAGGTGTCTCTCTGTTTTTCTTGGTCTGTAACTTTGCAATCCATTCCTGTGCAGGATTCTGGTGATTGTCTTCTTTGAGACTACAATTCCCAACTTGGCTAAATCATTCACTAGTGTCTTGGCAGCTGTTCTGGGGTCTTAAGACACATCTCTCAGTAGTTCTCTTTCCACGGTCTTTGAAATTTTTTGCTTCCTACCTCTGCCAGGCTTGTTCTGTACTGACTCTCTTTGAATTTCTCTCTCTCTCTCTCTCTCTCTTTTTAAGATTTATTTTTGGGATTTTTGCCTTATTCAATAGTTGAGCTGTGAAGAGTAGACAGGAGAGAGAGGGCGAGAGAGCAGAGGAAGACATGTAGCAAAGGGTCACAGGTCGGACTCAAAGCCAGGCTGCTGGATTTCAGTCATAACGCATATGGGCACCTGCTCAATGAGCTAATCTGGCGTCCACTCACTCCACTTCTTGACACTTGGAAATGATGAGGTACCTTTGTATAGCCATCTCCTGCTTTGTGAACATCAACAACTCTTTTTCTCAAGTCAAAAGTGATTTCTTTTGATTTTGGCAGGATGCTTTGTCAAGTGACAGCTCAAACCTTTGCTGAGGTTTTTGCACTGAGTGTAAATTGGAAGATCACCTTCAGATTTAACTTTTTGAGCGTTACAAAATTGGCAGTTATTTGTGCTCTGGCTCAGTAAAAAGGTCAGCTTTTGAGGAGGCTGATAATATTGGCCCCAGTAATCTTTCATTTTTTCTGAAATCATTCAGAAATTATTTAGACTTTCTAAAGAAAACTATTATGTTTAGAAATGCTATGTTGACATCAACATAATCAGAATTTACTAAAAAGGTTTGATGCACTAGGATTAAATTAAATTTCACTGATTTAAGCAAGTTAATTTTACCCTGTTATATCTCTATAGAAATCAAGACTTTTGCTTGAGCAATAACAAAATGCAGAATTTGGGAAAGATGGAAAGCCATAAAGGTAGATCTTGGCTTAAACCCTTTGAAATCAGTATCTCAGGAACCACAAATAAGGTGCCCTTCTACTCACAATTCTTTTAAAATATACACGTTTGGTAGTCTGATACCCTGTTGGTCAAAAGTCCAGATCATTTGGAATACAAATGTAAATTTTCTTCATGACA
Organism: Bujurquina vittata; assembly: GCA_015106715.1. Lineage (NCBI taxonomy): Eukaryota > Metazoa > Chordata > Actinopteri > Cichliformes > Cichlidae > Bujurquina > Bujurquina vittata. Next base: position 13,257 of record VUQK01020363.1, read on the forward strand.
GTAAATACAAATAGTAACGGTTCCCCAAACTGGAAGAGCTGAGCAAAAGCCTCATATGCACACAAACTGCCAGTCAAGGCCTTAAAATATCCTTCAGATTTATTAACTTTAAATTAACCTTTATAATTTGATTCAGTTTTTTTTATTCAGTTCTTCAGCTGGAAGTTTCTTTTGATAGACTTGAAATAAAAATAAAACATTTGCAACTGATTTCATGTCACATGTGTTAAATATATTAAAGTACTGATGGCGTTTCATCTTCTCACAGTATGAGGGCTTCCCGCTGGCCGTCAACTAACCCATTTTGGAAAAGCAGTTCCATAATTAGATTGTCTGTATTTTCACTCCGATGAAGCAGATGTAGCAGTCACACAGTTTGCGTGATGAGGGAAGCGCTGGATTGGGATAATTTATGCATCAGAGGGAGACCTGCTAGACGCCATGCTGGGGAAATCTCCCACTACAGGTGGGTTTTCATCAACCAGTCTCTTTCATTCTCTCCCCACTTGCACTTCATTCACCTACACACCTAACACAGCTTCCAATTAGGAGTGCTGGTGCTTGCCCATGTGGGATATTGCCTTTGATGTAAACACATGCTCATTCACGTGTGATGGGCCTGCACTAAGTTCATCACAGTCTGTTCATCTGTGTTTTTAATGTAAAATTAAAGAGATTCTCACACCTGGATGTGGCAAGGCAAACACAGGCTACATCAACTGAATACTTAGACAGGAGTAGAATGCAATTTGCCATGTTATCCTGTGTGTTTCTAGTATTTCTACTAGTTTCCTTGTGTGTTTTCTTACAGTATTTCTTCTGTGCTTTACTCAGAGTAGCCTCTGTTTTCCATTACAGAGGCTATGAATTCTGCTGATTTATTGATCAGCAAAACGGTAAAGTGGACTGGAGGTTTGTTATGTTGCTGATGGATAATGTGTAGTCATTTAGCGGAGATGGATTTAAGTGCATTTCACGATGACTCTTCCCCTCATTCTTCTGTCAAAATTTAGCTGACTAGAAATAAACACCGACAGAAAGGAAATGGCGTTCCTCCCTCTTACTTGCACTTCAGAAAAATTCTCTCATTAGGATTCTCAAAATCCGTCAAATTCTCCAGCATCGACACTGACTGCCCAGGGCATTTTAATTTAGAAGACCAAGAGTAAACCCTTTAATACTGCAACAGAGGACTGCAGATGAAACAAGCCTTAAACACTAAATATCAGTGCAATTCTAACGTACCAGCAAAGGTCTTTTAACAGGGCACACTGCACAAATTGAGGGACCATGATGACTTCTGCCTGAGTGCATGCAGTGTGTGCGTAAAGTGGAATTTATGGTTCAGTGGGGTTAGTGCGAAGGCAGGGTCAAAAATACACTGGTACAACAACCAGTCTGTGGGCTACTCTTGCTTGTAATTTTTGAACTTTAATGTTGATCCCAGTGAACTCTGCTGTTGCTTCCTTTCCTATTTCAGCCCATTTGTCAACCATTCAGCATTCGATTGACACATATGTCATCCGTAACGTGCAGTTGGGATGTTTGTAGTATTGTATAGGAGCACGTTCACATTCACTATCCAAACGGATTTGCAGACGCAGACGGATACATTTGCAGCACCATAATTGTGCATTAACACTTTGATTGTGAAAACTTTACAGAAAGGCAATAATGATTGGACGAGGACTAGAAACAGCTTTACGGGAAAAATGTTTTTCTCTAAAATGATTATAAACCCTGAACTAATTGTCAAATTACACAAGTTGTATTCATGTACAGCCAGTGAACCCATCTTTTGCTTCGTGGTAGGCCACAAAGACTTATAAATATGCAGGTGATTTAGGGATTATTAGCTGAGTAATTCTGATCACAATCATTAATGTATCCTGACTCAATGCCTTCCTCTGTGGCTTAATTAAACTAAAATGAAATGTGAAATAACATTTTAATTAACTGAAATAAAAACAAAAACTACCTGAAATTATATTTTTGCACATGTAAAACTAATAAATTAAAAACAGACATGATATGGGAGTTTTTCCAAATCTGTCAACACAACCAGCCTTCGGAGGCTTCCATACAAATTACTGCACTTGTGTATATCACAGTAATATTTGTTCCGAATTTCTTAAATCTGCTTTTGACAAAAGCTGCCCATAAAGGAACTTAAAACTAAACTGAAACTAGTAAAAACTAAACATTTTTGAACACAAACTGAGAAAGCAAGCTCACTCTGAAATCAACTGAAACTAAATTGAGAACAAGAAAGTAAACTATGGTAACCCTAACTGCAAAACCATGTTTCCACTAAAACCCAAAGAAACTGGCTACACAAGGAGTGAGACCAGTGCATAAACAGTACATATACTCCACAGAGACAGTGTAACAGCTGTGAGTGTGACTGACCTGGTGGAGATCATTCCCTAAAGGGAACTCCTGGAAATACCCAGGGGCTGCTGATGTGGCACGGATGGCCTTCCAGAGCTGATGCTGGGAGCCCCCCAGGTAATGTGAGCGTACCCCAGGCAGCAGGTTGTAGTTCCTAAAAACATAGGCCTTCAGGGGAGTGCCCCGATTCACAATGGTGCTCACAGCTGCCACCTGTGGGTAAGGGAATCAACATATGGGGTAGGTTTCTTTTTCAGTACAAGGCTGCAGATGAACAAAAAAGATGAGAAATGAAGGCATAATATCTAGGTCGACATTCTGACAGATCAATTTTATATCATCTCTGCTCTCTGAGGCACAGAGGAGATGACTTACATCTGAAAGCCTATATACAGTGGTGTGAAAAAGTGTTTGCCCCCTTCCTCATTTCCTGTTTTTTTGCATGTTTGTCACGGTTAAGTGTTTTGGAACATCAAACCAATTTAAACAAAAGTCAAGGACAACACAAGTAAACACAAAATGCAAGTTGTAAATGAAGGTGTGTAGTAGTAAAGGTCAAAAAAATCCAAACCACCATGGCCCTGTGTGAAAAAGTGATTGCCCCCTAAACCTAATAACGGGTTGGGCCACCCTTAGCAGCAACAACTGCAACCAAGCGTTTGCGATAACTTGCAATGAGGCTTTTACAGCGTTCTGGAGGAATTTTGGCCCACTCGTCTTTGCAGAATTGTCCTAATTCAGTTACATTAGAGGGTTTTGGAGCATGAACGGCCTTTTTAAGGTCAT
>VUQK01020364.1:3567-18980 GCA_015106715.1 Bujurquina vittata
GCTCTAAAAGGATCCTGAAATTATCCAGCAATTCCACACTCACATGTGGACGTGATGTAAGGCATTAATGCTGAGTTTATTTTGGCTCAGTTAGTGTTGACTTTACCATTCCAGCAGCCTTGGTTTTCATTGAGAAAAGAGGTTTCCTGTTGAGGTGAGGTCTCTGTTGGTCAGTGTCCAGTCTTTTGTGCATTTGCTGATACGTAACCTGAATGATTTATTAAGAAACTTGAGGCCCAGATGCATTGTGCTATGCTTTTAACAGATATTCTTGGACGTTGCACTCTGTCCACAAACTGTTCCTTGCTCAGTGAAATAATTATAATATTGTTGACAAAAGGTTTGTGAGTACAAATGTTCATATTTCATTAAAAAATATATGATTTAAAGTATAAAATGCTCCAACTATACAATCAAAAACATTTCTCCATACTTTGAATTTGAACACAGCTGTGAAATTAATTATCCAATCAAATTATCTGGGACAGGCTAATTGTTGCCTTGTGGGATCGGATTCAAAACCATACCAACTTGGCCCCTAACTGTTTAAATTTGTTTAGAGCTGCACTGACATAGTCATGCTTTATCAATTTAGGGCTAATTTCATTAGCCTCTCCATATTGCTCTGAAGTCGCTCTTCAGGTCTTTCAATTCACCTTTTCCACTTTCTCCTACTTTTGTTTGCTCTGCAGTTTTAACACGCGGTCGAGTCGATTTTGTGATTTTTACGTCGTCAGCCTTTTCATTTTCTTTGCTTGAGTTTCTCTACAGTGACTTTGCTGAAATTCTGTGTAATTGGAGACCTGCTGTATTTCCGGCTGGTAATGGGAGTGTGCTGGTTTCATTTTTCAATCCAGGTTTCTTTTAGGATTTGTTGTCTCTGTGGGGCTGCTGGGCTGACCTTTGGTAGGACTGCTTAGTTTTAATTGCTTCTCTTTCTAATGACCAGACAGCTGAGTTTCTGAAATCCTCCTGAACATGTTTACAAAGTCCCACAGGCAGTAGAGCTCAGTGGCCAGAGTGTGTGCTGCATCTTACTGGATGTACTTTGATTACCTTTGGATATAAATGGACACCCAGGAATGCAAACATGGTGAGATTTTTGTTTTTTGTCTTCCCTAGTAGTGGTGCAGTTGGCCGTTACTTTTGTCCTTTAGTTTGAATTGAATTTTATTTTAACTAGTTAACTAACACCAGTTTTTAGAAATTAATCTCATTCCTATGGAGAAATATTAAAAACACAAATGTCAAGGTCATGCTGGTGTGTAAAACAAAAGGCTGTAAATGTAGGTGCTACCAAATAAAAAAATAGGTTTACTCATAACAGGTCAGTAACACAATGGTTATAAAAGGAGGATCTTACAGAGGCAGAGTTTCAAATTGTGGAGCAAACTTGGAACAATGTTACTTAATGTAAAATTACAAAAGTTTGAATATCTCATTATCTGCAGTACATAATATCATCAAAAGATCTGAGAATCTGGAGAAATCTGTGTGCACGGAGGAATGCCGCAAATTGAAAATCCTGTGATCTTCAGGCCCCCAAGTAGCTGTTAAAAACAGTCAAGAAAATCACTGCATGGGCTCAGAAACACTTCCAGGAATCATTATCCGTGGACACAGTTCACCGTGCTCTCCACAAATGCAGGTTAAAGCTCCATCATGCAAAGAAGACATACGTGAACATGATCCAGAAGCACAGCTGTCCTCTCTGAGCCAAAGCTCAGAATTGTTTGAGGCAAAGTAGAAATCTGTTCTGGGGTCAGACAAATGCAATGCTATGTCCTCTGGACTAAAGAGGGGATGGGACCATCCAGCTTGTTAACAGCACTCAGTTCTGCTTGCGCATCTGGAAAGGCACCATCAATGCTGAATGGTATTTACAGGTATTAGAGCAACATATGCTCCCATCCAGACTACTTTTTCAAGGAAGGCCTTGCATATTTTAGTGAGACAATGCTAAACCACATGATGCATCAAATACAAAAGAAGAGTGTGGATGTTGAATTGGTCTGTCTGCAACAGCTGGTCTCCTTAGTTCCTGGTTATATACAGACTGTTTTTGTGAACCTTTTTGTGAGGTGATGCTGCCATCAAATTCAAAAGGAGCTAGTATTCTGGATTGTGGCTGGATCTTAGAGTAAGCCTCTTTAGCCTTTATTAGTTTCTTTAAAATATCCATATTTGCAAAAATTGTTGCCTTCACATAAGAAATTATTGTCATTGCTGTCCAGTGCTGAATTTCACAAAAATGAGTTTAGCAGTGTTGTAAATGGAGCATGGTTTGTAGATATTCAGAATTCATTGGATTAGGCCAGTGAGAATATGCATCTGTCCTGCTTGTTTCTCCACTGGACAGTGATCCTAGTCAAATTTGAACTCTGTAAATGATGTAAGTCTCGGACTACCAGGATACTACCACCAACCCCACAGGCAGAGATCCATGTTATACCCGTATAGTACAGAGGTGATAGGTTCTTGCCTGTGAGGTCACAGCCAGCTGCCATGTTCTTATGGGAAAGTGTTGCTGCCTCTCACCACTACTATGACAGTCTTCCTATCAGCTGCATAATAGACCTTTTCAATGTGACAAAGTGTACTCTGCAGACCTGGGTGTAGAAGCCAGCAGAACAGCACTCTGCAGACATTAGAGCATTAGAGGGTCAGCAGGATGGATTAGAGGGTGAAAAGAATTTCTCTCCACACTCAAACTTTTAACCTCACTAATACAGGAATATATTTTCCATGTCGAGATAAGCAGTGTCCCGCTCATCCTCATTTTCGTTGCTTTTCACCATGTCTCCTAGCCTTACCCTCCCTCTCCTCCTCCTCCTTTTACCTTGTCATCTATTTTCTTTGCTCCAGCGGCAGCAGTAATTTTATACGCCTCTCCTCTGGTGTGCTTCCTCGGATGTTACAGCTTTTCAACATGCCATAATGTGTCAAGAACAAGGACGCCTGCACCTAAGCTGTTTTTTTCTTTTGTTTTTTTTTGTTGTGGTTGTCTGGGTTTTTTAAATTTATTTTATCCCCACCATATGGGCTTGTTTTTGATTTATTAAAATAGAAACACCCAACACAGATGCTTTTACAGGAAATAGTCGTGCGAAATCAGATTTGGAAATGAAAATGAAAAGAACGTTCCCTGGTGGACTTCTAAAAAATGCTTTGTAGCAGAGCACCCTGGTGGCCGGACAGTTACGGGGCATGCCGCATAAACCACAAGATGAACTGTTCCACGGTTGACGGGGAAGAGGCGCACAGAAAATGAAGTGGGAAAGTCGTGGCGTGACATACAAGGTCTCTTTCCAGAGTGCTCTGATAATATCCTTCACAATAGAGTTTGTTCTTCACTATGCTTGTGTTTAAGTTAAATGTATTCCTAAAGCTTTATGGTTCTATTTGCTTGTTTAACATTGTCACTTGGCTGTTTATTGACCGGGGTTTTTACCCTTTGTTATATGACCGTCTTTCTGCGTGTGTCCTTCTGCTCACAGCACGTGTGCATATGCATGTCATACAGAGCTGACACTGCAACACTGTTCTCATATGTCCTCTTTAACCTTGAGTAACCTCTCTTTAGAGATATCATAGGGCAAGGCCACTTTAGCAGTCCTATTTTGTACATCACAGCATTATGCCTGTATTTGTGCCATGTCGCAAGGAGGCAGCTTTACGAAGACTGTCCCTTAATAAAACCAAAAAGTTGTAAGAGCACACTGTGGCTGAGTAAGCTCACATATTTTTTTCTTGGTTAGCACTACAGTGCCTATAATAAGTTATCTGTGTCATAGGTTGGGCAGTGGAGTTCACTGAGCAGCTGACAAATCAGCTATGGTGGAAGATCATTATATATTCAGGAAAACTTTACGTATTTAAAATGCATTTCTAATTTGTATTTATAATTTTCTTTTTTTTTTAATGTAACCTCTGCCTTTCAGATGACTCAGGGGATGAGGAGCCCACCTCCCAGTCAGACCGCAGCGAGATCCAGGGCACCCTGAAGATACTCGTCAGCAAGCTCGATGACCTCAGCACGTGTAATGACCTGATCGCCAAGCACGGGGCGGCCCTGCAGCGCTCCCTGAGTGAACTCGAAGGCCTGAAAGTCCCTGTGGAGGGAGGAGAAAAGATCAAGGCAGTCAATGAGCGAGCTACCCTTTTCCGCATCACTTCCAATGCTATGATCAATGTAAGTAGGTCCAACAGACCACGCTGCAAGACACAGCAGGAGTTAGCAGTGAGTGATCTGTGTCCCACATGTTTTGGTATGATCAGTATGACAGGAGTGCCAGTCCTGGTTTGAGAGCAATGAGCGACGAGATCAGTTCACAGTGTGGCATGTTTAAAGAGACCCACTAGGCTACAGGAATGGTGGTTGACAGTTTACTCAGCCAGTGGGGGTGGGGGTGGGGGTGGGGGGTGGGGGGCACCTGCATACTCCTAGTGCCAGTCCCAATCCTGCATAAATGGAAAGGATTGAGTCAGGAAGAGCATCCAGTGTAAAATATTTGCCAAATCAAACATGCAGATCATAAAGAATAAGATTCCCATACCGGATTGGTCAGGCCCTGGGTTAATGATGACTGTTTCCCCTGCTGTTAGCCAAAAGGGTGCTGGTGGGAACTGTGCTCATAGATGTAGTGAAGGAAGACATGCAGAAGTTTTTTGTGATAGGGGAAGATGCTAGGATAGAGTGGATGCAGGCAGGTGATCTGCTCTGGCAACCCCTAAAGAAAGTAGCTGAAAGTAGCAGCAGCAGCAGCAGCTGTATGTGACATTTGAACATCAGCGTCTCAAACCAAAACAAACGGGTGCCTCTGCTACACCTCCCCTCTCCTTTTAGTATTTCTTTTTTTATAGAACTAGAATGTTTGTGTACAAGAGTGCCACAACCATTAGCCCATATCAGCTTCATAAAAACAAGCACTTGTAATTCACTCTATACTAATGATAATGCTTTTCAAGATACCCAAAGCTTTACAATTTCAAGCACCATTCATTCACACCTCACTCATACTTGGTGGTGGTAAGCTACTAATGTAGCCACAGCTGCCCTGGGGTAGTCTGACGGAAGTGTGGCTGCCCAATCGCCAACCACACAACACATTCACACTTAGACAATGTGGGTTAAGTGTCTCGCCCAGGGACACAATGACAGCATGTGCTCAGACGGGGACTCGAACCAGTGACCCTCCGGTTGTGAAGGCGAGCACCTCCCCACTGCACCACTGCCACCCACTACTAACTGATGTTGAGCCAACGATTGAGCCTACTCACAGTGTTTCTCCATCGCTGATGGCGCGACAGAGCACCAAAACAGCAGTACAGTCTGTCACAGTGTGCATAAATATCAGAATCTTTTTCTAAAAAAATTTTTTATAACACTGCCAAAATGGTCCAGTCTGTTATCTCATTTTTACTCGTACTTTCACTCTTTTACATTTTTTTAGACAAAGGAAGGGCCAGCAGTTTCAAGGGGAGCACCTCACATGCTCTATGCACATATTAATATGCCAGGACAGCTGGACCGACCACCAAAACATAGAACACATAAGATTGGATTACATCACGCACACAGAGAAAGAGTGTGACTAAATTTCTTCTGTGGGCGCCATTGTTCTTCTGCATCTTTTCATAGCGAATTGTTGTTCGGTGCTATGTTCAAAATTACATGTAAGAAAACACGACCTCAAACATGGCCAGGTTCGTCATTACTCCAATATGTTTTATCTGATTACATGTATGCTCTACTGTAATCTGGCCCAGTTTCCATTTCCTTTAGGGTGAATATTGTGGACTTTGCTGTCTGTTAGTAATGGATGACAGTTCATAGAGGATTGAGGTCATGTAAAAGTGATACTAGATATGATAGTGGGTGGGGGTGACAGGAATAGCCCCTGCTCCCCACTCTTCTCAACCCCTCGACCCTCCCTGCACGGTGAGGAATGTCAGAGCCTTCTGGACTACTGTTAGACAGACAGACCTGTTCTGACTAAAGACAAAATCATACAAGGTTGGTCTTTCGCCCCGTTTCTCTCAGTGGCTTTTTGGTTTTAATGCATGTTTGACAAATACTTTGCAGCTTTTTTGTTTCATATTTGTTTGTTGGGGGTTAAAATAATTTACTCAGGCTTAGTTGTGCTTTGGGTTGCAATCATTTTGAATTTATGAGCCACTGTTTTATAATAAGTAAAAAAGTCTTAACAAAGATTGCACTTGCATTATGTAAAAGGCCATCGCTCAAAATGATGAGCCCGTTATAATTTTTTTATGAATTGAGGTAGGAAAAAAGAAACCGGACAAGCAATAAAATAGACCTTTTTGGATTGCCTAACTCATTAAAATGCCATTTGGCCTGCCAAGAGTGTGCTTTTAATGAGAAAGAAATGTGCTCCAAACTCCCTTTAGTGCAAGATATGTAATTTTGGATTTCTGCCATCATGTGTTTAGCCCCTAGAAAGACATGTCCTAAAACACAACTGTATTTTTTATGCTATGCTTTCAAATGAAGCAGAGATGTAAAGTGTGAATAAAGAAGAGCGGAGAGAAAAGATGGGCTGATTGGAAGCTGGAGGCCATAATGTAAAGGCACAACTGCACGCTCTTCTTAATCTGACCTGGGGAGAGGGTTTCACTCTAGTTCATTCAGCAGTAACCTGACTTCTAAAGTGTACCACTGACTCTGATGGCACATTTGCATGTATTTACACGCGCACTCTTTAAGGGTTATATGATTAATACAGAAAACTTAACTTTAACCAAGTTTACTTTAGACTTTGCTTCATAGTTCATTCTGCAGAGTTCCCTGAGCCTGTGCTGTTCAATGTCAAGTCTTTCTTACATATATGTGTGCTCCTGTGTGTTCATTCAGTGTTTTAGCCTTTATCAACCCCGTCTTGCCAACACCAGAAGTCACATGCAGTCTGTTTGTACTGGAGAGTCAGCATTTAAAAAAGTGGAACTGTCATATTTTCTTAGGGGGTATTTGAGTTTCATATGATGTTATTGTCTGAGGAAGTGGACCACATCATCACATGCATTTGTGACATCTAAACTGACACACAGACAGTGATATTTAAACAGTTTGTGCAGAGCTGCTTTGGGTAAGAGACTGACCAGAGATGGTAAGGATATGACATTTCACGTCTGGTCTTATGATGATGCTGCACTATTAACATATTTGTTATACTAAAATGTTATTAGCAAATTTCATAGTCTTTAAAGTTTAATTCATTTATTTTAACATAGCTGGCAATATAGTTAATAACACAGGATTGCTTGAAGCCTATTAATAATGGTGTGGTACCTTCACGTTTGGAATTGGTTAAATTTAGAAGTATAATAATATCCTAACAATTTTAGACACTATCTTGGTTTGCAGTGTTTTTTAAATGAAGCTAAAGGCTCCAAAAATTCACCTTTTCTTGTTATTGCATGACTACAATTTGTTTAGAAAATATGTAGAAGTTATCTTTATTCAATAGCACATAATATTCTTCCCCAGGTCGACAATAATCAGTAATATTACCAAGACGTAATGCATGAAAGAACACTCAGGTCAGTGGAAATGTGGAAATCTCTATGACATGATAATGATTTTTAATACAGCAAATAAATGAGAAAATTAGCACTTATTTATTAGAAGATAGGAGGTATAAGATTTTTGACTGTTTTTTCTTTTTAGTAGCAAAGCTCCAAAACATTCTTTTATGTATGTGTAAAGATTTGCTGCATTTCTTTGTACTGTGGGACATTAGGCTGAATATCTGAGTGTGTTAGGCTGTTAGTTTGACAAAACCATATATCTGCCTTTTGAGTAAAATGCAAAACAAAAATCTGCTGCCCTTTTAAAATGTTTACAGTGCTTAACAAATTTGTTAGACCACCACCCAGTGTAAAGTTTTTGCTACAGCTGCCCTAAATTAGCAGTATTGGTAAAATCATTTTTTTAATGTTTTTGTAATGGTTTATCCACCAGTATGTGCAAGCACTTCATTCAAAATATTAATGCTAAAACATTATTATCCATGAATTTTCAAATGTACCTTTTTTTTTAAAGAAAAGCAGAAAAATAGTAAAAGATATTGTTCTTTTTTTATTAAGATGACAGTTATTTACTTGCATTCCTGAACAGAAAAATTTGTTTTAGTTGTTGAATGTTAATTTCTCACTTCTCAGCGAATTCCAGTGTGCTGCCTCAAATTTGGGTATAAAAATGTGAATTCAGTGTTTCATTTGCCTCATAAATAACATTATTTTTAGTTTAATATACTAGTTTTGTTGTTTTTATAAGGTGTTCTTAAGCTTTCAGTCTTCAGCCACTAAGTGGCTCCAGTTACCTCTCAGCAGCCCCTCTGGATCACTTTTGCACTATATACTGTAAACTATAATCACGTGCTGATAGTCAGCTGGAAAAGGACCTCCACAAAATCTGATTTGTGGTTGGTTTTAAAACACTTATTCAGTGAATGTCACATGACATTTTTAACATCTACGCAGTCAGCTGAGAGGTGTTACTTAGGTTCATTGACCTCTGTGCTAATTAAAAGTGTCAGTGGCAGCAAGTGCTGACATGTAATATGTGCATGATCTGAAGTAACCTCTTTGTCTGAGGATTAAAAGCAGAACAGCAACAATAATACCTCCTCTTGACTCAGATATAGTGTTATGCAATCAGTGTTCAACGCAGCTCATCATTCACTGATGTTTTCTATGTTTACAGTTAGCTCCAAGGTGCATTTGACGCAGCAGGGACACAGAGTAAAGGGTTGGCAGAGAGCTAATTAACATATTGATGATTGCTCAAAAAAGTCACGATAAGCAGCCTTGATTACAATGTGTGACACAAATGTCTTCCCACCCCTTTCCATTCAAATGTTCTTTTTTTTATATTGTTGCCAACTGTGAGGAAAAGTTATATAGTATTTAATGCACAAATCTCATCTGATGGTCAAGTTTGAATTCAGTTAAAAAGTTTTTATTAACAGGTATTTTTTTCCTTCTGGATGCGGTTTCCAATGATTTATTTTTCCAATCTTTTAGTGCTGTCTTTCTGATTATTCACGTGTGTGTTTGTGTTACCCAAGGCGTGTCGAGACTTCTTGGACCTAGCTGAGACTCACAGTAGGAGATGGCAGCGGGCTCTGCAGTATGAGCGAGAGCAGCGTACCCATCTAGAGGAGACCATTGAGCAGCTAGCCAAGCAGCATAACAGCCTGGAGCGAGCGTGGAGGGAAGCACCCACGCTTGTTTCCAGCGCACCCAGTGCCCCTACCACCAACAAGGGTGAGACTGGCTGACTGTTACTTGCTCCTGTGGGCCTTCGCTTGGGACTCAATGGCTAAAAGCCATGCATAGCCTCAGGCTTAGTGTTATAGACTGTCCTCATGTGGAGGACAGAAACTTTAAGCCGTATGAGAAAATTTTATTGGCTTACTTGTTAAGATATAGATGGTACTTATCTTAACTCATAGACCATGAGTCTCTTTGAACAGTTTGTAATCCCATGGGTTTTTATCTAGAAGTGGTGGAACTTTTTTTTTTTTTACAGCACAGTTAAAAGTTCCAGAGGAAAAAGACTGTTTCTAATTTGTTAAAAAAAAAAAAAAAAAGTTTGACTCCAGCTGGGGCTTGTTTTTTTCTCTGTGTCTGGCGTTTGTAATGAGGGTTTGAAACATGGTTTGAGTTCCTCTTCCTGGCACCACTCAGTTGAGTTCCTTTAACCTTAAAGGCAATTGTTACCCATGTGCTAGTACATATATACAATAATACTTTAGCCATAGAGGCAAAACCATTTATAGAGGTTTGCCATTTGTCACTACTTGCTGTTACAATGACAGAGAGATGAATGTTTGGCCTTTAAAAGAAGTACAAATTTTTATTATTTATGCATTTTACTACAAATCTTTTGGTAAGTAGTAACCATATTACCTCTTTTTGGTAAGTAGTAACCATATTACCTCCCTTTTTTTTAGCGATTACTTGTACTTCTTATAAACATTTGTGCTTCTCTCTTGGAAGCCGGTTAAAACTCCTAATGGATCACTGAATACAGTGAACAAACTGAGTGCTGAATAGTCGTTACTAAATATAAGAAGCATGCCCTGAGGAACTTGCATCATTCAGTCTAGTTAACCAACAGGAACGCTGCCAATTTTACGATTAAGCTAATTATTCCCTGATTAATCACCACGGGTATGTGATTATATGCTTGTCTGTCCCGAACACTGTAGAAACCAACTCACTGTTTTTTGCTGGGATGTCTGTGTGCACTGATAACTGTATATGTTCACTTAAAGGGAGTGAGAGGTCGCAGAAAGAGGAGGCAAGTGATGAAGATGAGGATACAGAGTACTTTGATGCCATGGAGGATTCCCCTGCATTCATCACAGTGACTGCCAGTGAGAGCACACAGCACAGGTCAGTCTCTCATGGGAAACCATGCAGTCTGTGCTATGTAGATGCTGTTTAATGTGTTAATTAAAAATATACTGTATGATTAAAAATAAAAGATGTAGAAAAAGAAAGTTTAACCTTTGCCACGCATGTCCCGATTTGTCAAAACTGTGAGTCTGACCTCGGCTGACAGCTGAGCAGGACTCTGATAGTAGCTGATGGCGTGACTCTTTACACAAATCAACGACTGGCGTGTCCTTTTCTGTCACGTGTTTGCTTTTGCAAGAAGAAATAAAAACCAGCCTAAGACTCTTACAGCTGTCGGGTTTCCTACTGACAAGTTACCCAATTTTTATGTCATGTGACATATCCGTCAACTCCACTTTCACAGCATTCATCCGCAATACCCAGAAATCTCTTTCCTCCCTTGTGGAGGATGTGTTTATATGTGTAAAGGGGAAATGAGAGCAAGGGGAACTTAGTCAGATTGTGTTCAGCCTTTTCAGTGTTGCTGTAGGAAAAATTTTCCTTTTTGTTACAGGCGATCTCAGAGTAATTTGAGCGGCGCGAGCGGAGGCCAGCCCAGTGACTGGAATCAGGACGACCATGTAAGTATCTTCCCATTATGCCTGACTAATGAGAGACATTTGTTAAAGCAGCAAATATTTGTAATCTCAAAATAGATTCCTTTCTGCTGCTGCAAAGCTTACACCTCATTGATTTATTTATGTAACATCTTCACTTGCTGCTTTCACAAGTATCATTCCCTCCTGTGCTCAAAGAAGAAGGATACACACACAAACTTTGTCTGCGCTTCCTGCAGTCTTGTCACCCCTGTGGTACTAAAGATATACATTTGCATCATTTACTACTCAAACATCTGTTCTTCTTTTCCCCCAGCTCTCTTTCTTATTTTTCACACTCTCTCTCTCTCACACATCTGTGTCTTTTCTCTTTTCCTTCTGTCTTTCACTTGCTCTCTCACTACATCTGGAGACAAGCTGTCTGTGAAAGTGAAAGTATTCACTCAAACTTGTATATCCACCCTCTTCTCCTCACCTAATCCCAGATGTCTCCAAGCTGTAATGATGTGTCAGGAAAGGAGCTGCAACCACGCAGACAGAGGCGGACTCACATCCCAGACAAGCCCAACTACTCTCTCAATTTGTGGAGCATCATGAAGAACTGCATTGGCAAGGAGCTTTCTAAAATCCCCATGCCTGTAAGTGTAGGCATACTCCTACTTCTTGCTGACAGGTAAATCTCCGAGCATTACATCTTATGAGTTTCTCTCCTTTGTTTTCCTTTCAGGTAAACTTTAATGAGCCTCTGTCGATGCTGCAGCGTCTCACTGAGGACCTGGAGTATCATGAGCTTCTAGACAAGGCAGCCCGCTGTGACTCCTCACTAGAGCAGATGTGCCTGGTCGCTGCCTTCTCCGTCTCTTCCTACTCTACCACGGTCCATCGGACAGCCAAGCCCTTCAACCCCCTCCTGGGCGAGACGTACGAGCTTGATCGCTTTGAGGAATTTGGCTACCGCTCGCTGTGTGAGCAGGTAATGGCACAGCTATAACAAAGGGATTTTGTTTGCACACTTCCTGATGTGCTTGCACGTTTATTCAACGCACAGGCTGCGGTACACAATGTGAACTGTTTTCCTGGGTTATACTCAGGGTTTGTGTCTCTGTGTGCCCTCAGGTGAGCCATCACCCTCCTGCAGCTGCACATCATGTGATTTCCCAAAAAGGCTGGACCTTATGGCAGGAAATCACCATTGCCAGCAAGTTCCGGGGCAAATACCTCTCCATAATGCCTCTGGGTAAGACGTTTTGCATAAAGCTCAGAAGCTAATACATTATATGTGTAAATAAAGGCTCCATCATGCACACCAGTGTTAAGGCAAGAGAGACTCCAGAGTCAGTAGCAGAGCAGTGATCTGCCACCACACAATTTAAAGCTAGAGCGAAGATGAATCTGGAGGATTTTATGACCCTTTTGACAGATACATAAATATGGGTACAAAAGGGGCTCTGTACTGAGAGCTCAAATAGATGTGAGATTGAAGAGTTCCAAAGCCAAAAGATGAAGTGGTAATTCTGACATCAGTTATATGCCTGCTATGTTGTGCAATGTAATAGAAAAATAGTAGACTTGGAAAGTGTTTGTGGTGAAATAGAAATCTTCTGAGGCTGTGTCACATTGGAACGAGGTGGAAATGCATTGCCTGTGCACAGACCATTAATGTGTTGGATGACAGATTTAGAAGCGCAAAAACAAACTGTTATGTGTAACTGCAGATTAGCAATAAAGCATATGTGATATTTTGTCTTTTTTCACTGTGCGTCCCCAGGTACCATTCACCTGCATTTTCACGCCAGTGGCAATCACTATGTGTGGAGAAAGGTCACCTCCACGGTGCACAACATCATTGTGGGCAAGCTGTGGATTGACCAGGTCTGTTTATGGTTACTTTATCCACAGCTCCAAACCCACTACATGCCTTAATACAACGGAGCTTCCCGAGAAGCCCATAGATATTTTCTTCTAGCAGAGGTGTGTGGCACACGCAAACAGAGTAGAGTGAAGAATGGAATTGATGTAAAGCTTTACCACGCACGAATAAGGAGCTCAACGATCTCTGGAGGATTTATCTTTAGCTTTGATCTAAATAACAACCTTGTGTTTCTTTGAGATGTCCCACTTATAGGGTGGAGGGATTTTTGAGGGGCAGGCTTCACATGTTTCTGTCTTTCTGTCTGTGCATATTTGTGTCTCTCTATTTGGAAGTATAAAAACTTCACCACCATCCCCTTCCCCTTTTTTTTTACTCTGTTCTGCTTGCATGTGTCACGTCAATCTGTCAGGGTGCATTTCTATTTGCATGCTCATTTTGAAGAATCCACGAAGAAGAAAAATACACAGATTATATCAGCTAGAATTTGAGCTCCTTTGTATAAAGCAAAGCTTAATGTGTTCCTAAAACTAAAAAGTACTTACAAAAATTCTGAATTTCTGAATATTTTTTTTCTTAAAGGTATCCTGCAGGCTTTAGAGGTCAAGACAAAATTAACTACGTGTAAAGAAATCACTAATATGGTCTCTTTTCTTCAGTTTTCCATTTTTGTGATAATAAAATGTGTCTACGTCATGTTTTTTTTTACACTTTGAGTCTAACAAAACCACCAGCTCTTCGTTGAGATAAATTTAGATTTGTCGCCTATGTATTGTTTTGTTCACTTCAATATATTCGCCTTCACTGTGTGCATTGTTCTGCCACTCAGCTGCCCTCCTTTGCAGAATACATTCAACCAAACAACTTCATGTTAACCCACAGACACTCTTTCTTCAGCTACTACTTCCTCTGTGGTTGACTATAGCAGAGCACCATTGTCAGCGGTACAGCAGCTGAAACGAGAGAGGCACTGGCAGTGAATGGATTTTTACATCACAGTGACACCAGCATAAACTTCCATTTTCTCCACATGGTGGCCATTGTTAATATTTTCTTTTCATGGTTCTCACATACTGCAAAATCAAGTTAAACATGAGACTTGAAAGTTATGGTCCACTGCAGTGTCCAGTGTACATGCTTGTAGAACAATACAAGGACCTGTTTATCACAATAGAAATGGGCGTGCATTTACTCTGAGTTTCAGTCCAAATCAAATCTTCTGTTGACTCACTGTGAAATGTCCATTCGCTCACATATGTGATTGTTCTCAACTGTGTCTCTCTTATTTTGTACTTTTTTTGTGTTTGTGTTTGTGAAGTCAGGAGACATTGAGATTGTGAATCACAGGACCAAGGAGACCTGCCAACTCAAGTTCTCTCCCTACAGTTATTTCTCTAGGGATGTTCCTCGCAAGGTAAATGCTTTGTTTTCCACACTCTGCTGACACCCACCCTGGGCGTGACGTTGCAGTGTTGGGTTTGTTTGTGTGTTCTGCTGCCGCCTGCTGGACAGTACTAACACATGTATTACTTTGTGCAATAAGCTTAGCATATGCGGTCAGATCTCTTTAACCTCTATTTATGTTACAATACTTACTTAAATAAAGGGCAAATTGATTTTTGTGTGTGGGTGGGTGGGGGGTAAATTTAAATTCTATTCATATTCTGCTAAATGGACTGACTATTTAACATTAGGTGGAAAGAGCAGCTCCATTTCAATGTTTCTAGCTTCTGTTTTCGCTTTAATATTTCCAGGTGACAGGTGTGGTGGCAGACAGCGGTGGTCAGGCTCACTACATCCTCTCTGGTACGTGGGATGAGAAAATGGAAAGTTCCAAGATTGTTCAGAGCAGCCGGGGAGGCAATGGATCAGAGGGCAAGCAGAAGATGGTCTACCAGACTCTGTCCCCCAAACTGCTGTGGAAAAAATACCCTCTCCCGTAAGCCCATAGTCGTAGTTGAGTAATGGCTGCAATGTGCAATAAATGTCGTGGAACTGCAGAACTCCACAGAGTGCCTCTTTCAATGTCACTTTCTTCATACTTTGTCAGGGAGAACGCTGAGAACATGTACTACTTCTCAGCTCTGGCACTGACCTTAAATGAGCTGGAGGAAGGAGTGGCACTGACTGACAGCCGTCTGAGACCAGACCAGAAGCTGATGGAGGAAGGGCGATGGGATGAAGCAAACTCAGAAAAACAGAGGCTAGAGGAGAAACAAAGAGCTGTGAGAAGGAGGAGGGAAGCAGAGGCCTCAGACGCTCTGGATGAAGGTATGAAACTGAGAACAGTGAGAGACTGTGTGTGTGTGTGTGTGTGCGTGTGTGTGTGTGTGTGTGTGTGTGTGTGCGTGTGTGTGTGTGTGAGAGAGAGAGAGAGAGAGAGAGAGAGAGAGAGTGATGAAGAGAGGAGGAGACAGGAGGAGAGAGGAAGAGAAGGTTCCTGTCAATATCACTTCCTTCATCGCTCTCTTCCTGCCCTCTGTTTCTTTTCATACCCCCCCCCCCCCCCCCCGAATTTTTCCTAAGACCATTCCCACCGCACCCCCCCTCCCCCCAAAACA
>VUQK01020365.1:7970-18931 GCA_015106715.1 Bujurquina vittata
TGGTTTAGGGATCTGGGGGTTGTCTCACTGTCGTTTTTTTTTTTTTTTTTTGGGGGGGGGGGGGCTCCAAAGGGTTTTTCTGTGTGTGTGTGTGTGTGTGTGTGTATCGTCTGACAGAAAGGTTGGTGCCTGGTTGGATCAGCTGCTATGGGTTGCTTTGCTGGCAGGCAGTTGTGTAGCAGCAAAATGGGACCATTCTGGACTTGGCTAATTTGCTTGTTGAGTGCATTTTCAAACTGCTTTTATGTAGACAGGTTGCCTAAATGGCTTTCAAAACTGCATCAAAAATTGTGCTCTTACACACTTAAAGCAAAAGTAGTTTTAGCAGGCTTCTCTACCCACAGAAGGGCTCGTAAAAATTCTAAATATACTGACTGGCTTAAAGTTTGTTTTCCTCAACTAATTGCTCAAACATCTAAATGATCGAAATGGATAAACAAATTGGCCTTTTCAAAATAAGTTGGATATTAAAACACATTTGTTGTGTACATCTATTTAACTAGCTGTAGGACAGACTGTGAACTGAACTGATTTAAATGACGGCGCAATCCCAGTTTCTCAGAATAATGTCAAGTTTTAGACTTTACAGTCATTTTTTTTTTCAGTAGAAAAGCTGTTTCGGAATGTATTTTAAATATTATGGAACTCTTAAGGTCACTATCGATAAGATAAGCATTCTATGTTTCCAGCTTAGGTAATTATCACATATCATAAACTGAGTTCACGCATTTGTAACAAAACTGTTTGAAAATCAATATGACTCGTTCCAGTGACCAATGCGATATAGATCTGTATATGTCTATAATGCCATAGAGCAAAATGTGGCTGTGCCAGTGCGAATGAGTCTGTGTGGGAGCTGCAACCTGGAGTCTGTGCTTATTATCTGTGATTATTTCATAAGGACTGTTATTTTCACCCACTTTTACAGAACTGGAGCACTAAAAAATTATCATTTTGCAAAACTTCATTTCTACACTCACTTTAAATGAGCATCTGTGCCAAAGCAGAGAGTGAAAGCAGTTGGCAGCCTTCCTGAAAATATAATCCTAAAAAGAAAAGGGAAAAAAAATGTGTGTTCATGAGCAGCTTTTCCTTTCCTTACTCTGCTGGAGCAAAATGTGTTCAATTTTCTCATGGCTGCAGCAGCAGGGACTTGAGCTGATCCTAACGGTAGGATGATTTTCCACTTTAAAAAAAGTATTAGTTTACACTCAGCACCAACACAGAAATTTAACAAGGAGATGGTGGGTGGGTGTAGGAGTGGGTGAGAGGTCTGGAGAACAGCAGTCTTTACACTTTGTAAGCAAAACATGAATTATGAAAAACAGACCTTAACTTCCCCTGCAGTGCATAATTAGAAATGGGTGCACATAAAAAAGAAGAAGAAGAGGAGGCGTCCCTTGCAGTGTACGGACTTGGTAATTATCCCTGCACCAGCGGAGAGGAGTTTGAGGACATCATGAGGGACAGGGACAAAACACACTCCAAGCGACTAATTCTCTTTTGTCCAGAACACTGGCCACATCCCTACATGCCTGTGACGCAAGAATATGACTT
Source organism: Bujurquina vittata (assembly GCA_015106715.1). Classification (NCBI taxonomy): domain Eukaryota; kingdom Metazoa; phylum Chordata; class Actinopteri; order Cichliformes; family Cichlidae; genus Bujurquina; species Bujurquina vittata. Next base: position 9,528 of record VUQK01020365.1, read on the forward strand.
GTGTGTGTGTGTGTGTGTGTGTGTGTGTGTGTGTGGTAGCCCTCACTCCAGGAACTCAGGCAGGTCAAACAAACATACGGATGTGTTGCCCAAGCTTGGCTGAAACGGCATGTCAGTGTGATATAAGGACAAAACATAGTTCAGGATATAAATTCTCAGTGTTGGAATAAAACATATTTGGCCGCCTGCTTCATGTTAATGTGTGATGTGAATTTGATCCAGTAATTACAGGCAAAGGAAGACCCTTGGCAAGCATCACAGAGGAACACAACAGGCTCATAACCAAAAATTTACTGCGTGTTAATGGATGCTCGTGTTCTCATTTTCCCAGAAATTGTTATTCTAAGGATAATAACCTGTGTACTAAGGATTTTTCCAAAGCAACTGGAGAAGATACAACAACTTTAAAATAAAGCTGAAAATGTTTAAGACCAAGTCTGTCTGGTTTAGTGTTTCAGTTTTTGGTGCTTCACGCAGTTATTTGTCAGTTTAATGTGAGGCAGTGTGACAGTCTGATGGGTCACTTTTTATTATTAAAATATAGATGATATATGTTTTACTTCATAGTGTTATTAATACTATTTCATTCATTTTCAGGAATTTAGAATTTTGATGGGTTGTTTTATCATTTATTTGAACAGTTTATGAAAATCCACATGGAAAAACATACGTTTATCAAGAAAACATGAATGTCATGGTAACACTGGGCTTTTAATGGCTTCTTTGAACTGTTATGTTTCCAGGGTGGCATGATTGTACACCACACATCTTTAATTACTTGTACAGTATTGGATTTATATACCGGCTCAAACACATACACCCCTACTGATTTTTCGCTAAATATTAGTGCAACTCAACCAGATGTTTTTGGTAGCCATCAAGCAACTGGCATAATTCTGGCTAGATTTTTGACAACTCTTTGGTAGAGTCCACTTAAATTGGTTGTTTCCTGGAAAGGACCCAGCTTTTAAGCATATTCCACAAATTTTCAATAATGGTGCGGTCAGGGCTTTGTGAAGGCCTTTCCATGTTATAATCCCTGTTGTTTCCAGGTTTCAACCTTCTAGCTGTTGAAATGAGGTCAAGTTGAAGAATTGGGAGGCGGTCCTCATTCGTCATTGTTCCATCTACTTTGTGCAATGGAGCAGTACCACTGTCAGCAAACCAGCTCCCCATGATGCTGCCACCACCATGACTGACAGCTGAGACAGTCTTCTTAGGTTTGAAAGCCTCACCTTTGCTGCTCCAAAAAGTTCAAAAGCAGTCCTATTGAACTCACCATTTGGCAGCCATCTTTGTACTGCCTCTGGACACTTAATTGGCAGTGGCGCACTGGGTAGGTTCTCACCTTTCAACTGGAGGGTCGCTGGTTTGAGTCCCTGTCTGAGCGCATGCTCAAGACACTTAACCCACATTGCCTAAGTGTGAATGTGGTTGTGTGGTTTGTGTTGGGTGGTGATCGGAGGGGTCACAGGCGCGAACTGGCAGCCATGCTTCCGTCAGACTGCCCTAGGGCAGCTGTGGCTACATTAGTAGCTTCCCACCACCACCAAGTATGATTGATGTATGAATGAATAGTGTACAAAACTGAGTACCTTGAAAAGTGCTTTATAATTTAAAGGCATTATTATTATTAAGTTAAGTAAATATAAAAACGTATAGACTAGGAATAGTGTAGAATTACCAGTCAAATCTTAAAACAACAACCAAGAAACAAAAGAAAACAATCCATCCATGCATCCATTTTCTGCTTATCCAGAGCCAGGTTGTGGAGGGAGCAGCCTAAGCAGAAAAACCTAGACGTCCCTCTCCCCAGCCACCCCCTCCAACTTATCCACGAATAACACTGAGGCATTCCCAGGCCAGCTGAGAGACATAATCCCTCAGCGTGCCCTCAAACTACCCCAGGGCCTTCTCCCAGTAGGACATGCCTGGAACACCTCACCCAGGAGTCAGATGCCTGAACCACCTCAACTGGCTCCTTTCGATGTGGATGAGTAGTGGCTCTACTCTGAACCCCTCTCAAATGGCTGCACTCTTCACCCTATCTCTTCTCTACCCTTCGGTGAAAGCACATTTCCAATACGTCTACGCATGATCTCATTCTTTTGGTCACTACCCAAAGCCTGGGGACCACAGGTGAGGTCAGGGATGTAGATTGACTGGTAAACTGACAGCTTCACTTTTACGCTCTCTCTTCACAACTGCATCACTGCAGCCCCCATACTAAATGACAATCTTCTGCTCTCCTCTTCCCTCACTAGTGAACAAGACCATGAGATACTTAAACTCCATCATTTGGGCCAGCAATTTGTCCTTCACCCAGAGTGCACACTCTAGGCTTTTCTGGTTGAGGAGCATGGCCTCGGGCTTGGAGCTGCCAATTCTCATACCCACCACTTCACACTTGGCTGTGAACTGCTCCAGTGCGAGCTGGAGGACACCACCTGATGACGCCAATGAGTCCAACGTATTGCCAACAATGCGGACCAAGCTGCAGTTGTGTAGGGATTAAATGGCCCGTAACAACGGGCCAGGCACCCCATACTCCCACAACACCTACCCAGAGGGCATCCTTGAGATGACAAAGAGATAGGCCCTATTTGCACGTTCCAGTGGAAACGGTGTCTTTTTGCCGTTGTCGTTTCCGAAAAGTGAGGTGAGGTGTTCTGGGCATGACCCACCGGTAGTAGGCCCCGGGGGTGGACCCAGGACACGCTGGAGAGATATCTCTCGGCTGGCCTGGGAACGCCTTGGGGTCCCTCCCGACGAGCTGGTGGAGGTGGCTGGGGAGAGGGAAGCCTGGGCTTCTCTGCTTAGGCTCCTGCCCCCGCGACCCAGCCCCAGATAAGCGAACGACAATGGATGGATGGATATATAAATATAACTGCTATAAAGCTGTGACATGACAACATGTTGTGACTGTTGTTGAAATCCACCACATTAACCAAACCACTGCCTACTATGATATCATGAAAATGGTCTGTAATTATGCAATCACTAGTAGGAACTTTAAGTGCTCCATAGGAGCTTTGGAGTTACGAGCCATTAAAGCTAATAGTTTTTAGTCCAACTATATCACTTGTCATTATTAATGGTTACATCATTGCTATGGGTTAAGTTGTACAGTCGTCTCGCTGCAATCTGATTTATTCACTGTGGAACTGGAGCCACGGTGGCATTTGCAATTCAGGCATTTAGTCTGGCACACTTCTGCAGAATGACGCACAACCACTTACAGCTACTTACAGAATAGAGGCTTAAATTCCTGGATCACCACCATTACAAGCAACCAACAGTAAGTAGAGCAAGGGTCATTGTCCCCTCTCTCTGTCTAACACACACGCACGCACGCACGCACGCACACACACACACACACACACACACACAAAGCCAACTCCTAATTTTCCCAGCCCAGCTTTCCCAGGGGAGAGGGTGCCAGGCAGGCTTGGTTCTGAGGGCTTTTAGGTCTCATGTTAGGTGTCTGAGCCAGAATTAACCAGGGATACCAAATATATTGGCCAGATGTACCCACACATTCATATAAAGTGGTGTGATGAAGGCTTTAATAGAGAGAGGCCAGTCTTTACAACCATGACAAGTAATATAGAATCTCGGGCCGTGTAAAGTTTAATATGAAGGAACAATGCCAAATTCCAACATAAGAGCAGGCCTCTAAATACTCTGAATTTTCCTCTTTGGACTGGGGGGGGATGGATCCACAGACTTCTTATATAGCTGAAACACATTTAACATTAATCACAATCAGAAGTTCAATTAACATGTCATCAGTATGGAAATATAGTGAACATATAGTTCACAAGGGCTTGATTTATGCAGCTAGCTTTATTGAATTTGTTATTGAAAATAAAGGCATTATTGCACTCTGATTTTTAGGAGAGGGCATATATTTGTTGGGTAAAACTGTAATTTAGAATAATTGTTTTAGCTTATAGACAAATGCAGAGTTACATCATAAAGAATGAAGGATGGCAACACTTCCTTTTGGGTGCTTTTTGTTTTCAAGCTATTTGAATATGATTGCATTCACTTAAAATAAATTCAAATTTATAGTGCTTTGTAACAAGAAACTTTACTGCAGTGATTTAAAATGCATGGTATAGAGTACTGTACACATTATTCAATTCATATCATCCAGTTTTCCCAAAATGAAGGTAAGAGTTTATCATGGATATTGTTAATTTATATTATTTTTTTTTAAATTAGGGTATTAGATTGAGATGTTATATTGAAATAAAACTGAACTAAAAATAGATGAGAATTAAAAAAAAATCAAAAACAGAAATTTGAAGAAAAAAAAAACACACCTCACTTAAACAATGCAGCAAACTCAAGTAAAATAAATATAATTTTTTTTTGCCTCAATTAAAAATGTCACATTTTGCAAGGCAAGTGATATCTAAAAACAGATATCAATTAAAACCTTACCAAAGGGAAAGTGATCTTTCTCTCTCTCAAACAGCATTCTGTAATAAAAGCTATCTTTGCTTGCATCCCTCATTTGATCTACTGCAGTCTCATGACTATAGTTGACACTTGCCTCTGAAAGAGGGCCTGACTCTGTTTGACTCATTTACGCCGGCATCCCCGTCTGCTGTGAACACAAGCTGGAGCTTTTCAAACTGAGAGGGCATCAGCTTTTTCTGGTTGTTTGTACATGCCCATAAACCTATGGTATTTGACAAGAGAGCTGCTGAAATTGAAACTGAAAGTTTAACTAGCTGTTTTGCTAATACACCACTTTAGTATTTTTAATCCCCCTGTAGATAGACAGTTAACCATCTTACATAATGCTCATGTCTTTTCATTCTGCTGTAATTTTTTTTTTTATTAATATACTTTTTAAAATCAAGGTGTAGGCCTGTGTTTCTGAGCTCATTAAAATATACATGATGCATTATAATTCTCCCTGTTATTATAATATAGTAGGACTAAACTAAAAACTCAGCCCGGGAAACTAATTTCACAACAAAAATTTAAAACATTCAACACTATAATAACTCTGATCCAGTGGACTACAAAACACAATATCACTTCAGCAAATGCTTTTTTTTTTTACAGTCCCTTTGTAGGAGTTAATGTTTCGATTCTAAATACCGGTTTACGTTTAAATCCATTTTTATTTTGTTTTGCTTACAAAAAGCTCTAGATAGATTTACAAAAAAAAAAACCAAAAAACCCCAACTTCAGGCAGATTAGTCAAACAGTTTTCTTTTTTCCAGATAAGATGCGGCTGTTGTAAAGCCCATTTTCCATTTTCATCTTTCTAAAGTGCGGTAATACTGTCTGCCCCAGCAGACACTAGAGACTCTGATGAACGATGACCTGCCTTAGGTCTGACTGTTTGGAGAAACCACATCTACTTAGGTGAGGGGGAAGCAAGTGCTGAGACAGGGGTGGAGAACTTGAATGTAATATATAAAGAAAATGAGCTGGGCTCCAATTCCTGTTCCCTTGGTCATTATGCGGCCATTTAGGTCGGCTTTAGACCCTCGCCTCTCACCCTGAGGGCCTCTCCATCTCAGGGCTAGCAGCTAATTAGCATGAGGAGACTCAGCTAACACATAGACTGCGCTCCCTCTGATCACATTCACTCAATGGTTGAGGACGCACGGAGAGATGAAATTAGAGTGATTAATTAGGCTTTGACACGCCGCCAAAGGTTCTCAATTTAGCGCCGTCACATCAATAAAAAAGGCATCTTCTCAGCTGCACACCAGGGTGACCTAAAGGAAAACGACATGGGGGTATTACCAACAATTAAGACCAATTAGTGGGAGCAAGCCACCAAAGGCAAGACATAAACACATGACAGAGCACTCACAAAGTTATAAAGTAGCCTACTAAGGAGTTAATTTCTGACCTTAGTTCACAGTTTTTAATAAACTTGTAAAACACATAGTAGGTGCATAAGTTTTGGACAAGGACACTTTTTTCTTTTGTAATTTTGCCTGTGCACACCACCACAATGGATCTGAAATCAAAGAATTAAGATGTGACAGATGTGGAGGCTTTCAACTTTAATTCAACTACAAAAGTATTGCATTAACTGGTTAGGAATTACAGACATTTTTATATATAGACCCCAAATTTAGGAGGCTCAAAACTAATTGGACAAAATAATATAATTCTAAATGGGTTTGCTGCATTTGGCTGAGAAGAGTACAGATTCATACACTATCAGCAGTCACACCACCAGTAAACACTACTGACCCACTGCACTGAGAGTCTTTTATGCACATTCTGTAAACTTGCCACCCCCATATTTGACAGAAGATGTGGCATGCTCCAGATTATGTCTCTGTACGTTTCTATTAACATCATATGTCCAAAAACATTTTTTTCTCCAAGAACTGTGCATTTTCTGCCACAATGTCCAAACTGTATTTTAGACTACCGAAATAAAACAGGGGGGGAAAAAACCAAACGGGGAAAGATCACAGACAGAGACCAAAACATGGTTAATATCAGAGAGGCAGGAGGCAGAGGACATTTTTTGTCACCATATAAATTTTATTTGAATCTGTAGGGGGCGCTATTGCAACTATTGCCATGTATCCCAAAGTATGGATTCAGACTGATTCAGTACGGAAGTGATTAAAATTTCAGGAAACCAGAAAAAGATTGCACAACAATTTCTATTACAGAAATGACAGGATTTCTCCCTGGAATAAAATGGGGCATTTGGGACAATTGCCAATATCATTGGGGCGTCATTGACTTATTCACTCAGAATGAGATCAGGAATGTTTGTACCAACTTTCATGCATTTCTGTGGAAAAAAATTGGAAGGCCTGGGTTCGATTCCACCTTGGCCTGGGCCTCTCTCTCTCTCTGTGTGTGGAGTTTGCATGTTCTCCCCATGTCTGCGTGGGGTTTCCCCGGGTATTCCGGTTTCCTCCCACAGTCCAAAAACGTGCATGTACTGGGGTTAGGTTAATTGGCTACATTAAATTGCCCAAAGGTATGAATGTTAGTGTGAATGGGTGTATGTCTTTCTGTGTTGGCCCTGTGACAGGCTGGTGACCTGTCCAGGGTGTACCCTGCCTCTTGCCCTATGACAGCTGGGATAGGCTCCAGCCCCCCCGCGACCCTAAACAGGATAAGCGAATCGATGGATGGACAAATATTTGTTGGCTTCTCTAGGGGGCATTGCCATGTGTCCCTAATTGTGGATTCCGGCTGATTCAGTACATAAGTGATTAAATTGTGAGGCAAATTGGACAAAGATTGGCCGAACGAAACAGCTGTTGGGGCCCCACTTGTCTAGATGATCTCGACCAATTTTGGTGTCAGTCAGTACAACCGACGTTCAAATGCGAGTTATGTAAAAAGACTGACTTGGAACCTATTTCAAGCCAAGACGGCCGACTTCCTGTTTGTCGCGCAGCAACGCCATTAAAATATTTTTTGTTCATCTTCCCAAGATCTCTGTGTGTACCAAATTTTGTGGTTCAATGACTAACTTGATCTTCAGGGGTAGAAATAGATATTTTTGAGGGGGCGCTATTTATGCGGTCTATTGTCAATTGATTGTAAATTGACCTTTTTTTATTCGCGGGGCAGGGCTCGAGTAGAACTAAAACTGAGAATCACTATTGCTCTTCATGTCAATGATAAATTTAGCAAGGACTGTTCTGTGCTGTGATTGGTTCTGAATCCTGGTTGGTACTTCATTTTCTTCCTCCTCACCTCCAGTCTCATCTCCCGAATTGAAGTCAGGGCACTAACATACCAGAATGTGCATAAAGATGCTTATTCACTTCCGATGTTGTAATTATTTATTGTCAGCAGATTACACGTGGGACCCACCTGTCGCCGGTCAGCTGATAACAAGCCAACTAACAACAACAGCTGGTTATAAATTAATATTATGCCAGTTAATGTTAGGCTTGAGTATCCTACAAATCACTTTCCCTCTGATAAGCAGTTTGATTACATTTTCTTATGAGGATTTATTAGATAAGTGCCATAGTTCATCAATGTTACATCACTTCAAAAAAAATGCAGCTAACAGAGCCTAACAGCAACAAAAACAGCAGTGCTTACTAACAGAAGCTCAGCATTTCCTCAAAAACTCACCTCAGTATCACTGTCATCAAACAGAAGTGAGCTTCACTGACTCCTCTTTGTGCAGAGTAAATAAACCTCGACTGACAGCCTACACAGATAGCAAATAAACATCTGTTGCGACTCCAGAGTCACTAACGAAAGATGAATGGTGGCCAAGGTTTTTTGAGATGACTCTGGGGTATAAACATAAAGTACTGCAAAGTATTTAATTGACACATTTTATTTCCTGATCAGTGTTGATATTGTTCAAGTTTAGTACCAGTGATGAGTGAATTGGTGATTGTGTCCACACTTTTGACTGGTACTTTATGTTAAAATATATTGTGAACAAAAATGTTATTTTACACAAACAGTAGTAGATACCCATAACAGTTGTGTGCAACAATTTTATTTTGCAATTCCTGTGTACAAAAATGTTTTTTTTTTTTTACACAACGTTATGGGGTACAGTCTATATTTCATGTTTTTGAACTTGCTTGGCTGACTAAAACATGTTAGCCCTGCAGTGGCCACCATGGCCAGGATTATGAATTGGGAGGAGTAAGAAAACAGAACTCACTTGAACTCACTTGATGGCAGAATTACAATCTGCTTACATCTAGTGGTGAAAGTTTACACACTGCAACTTTAAATATGAACAAAAGCAGCTAAATTCAACTCATAGGTGGGCAGGTACACTTTGTGGTGCAACAATGTAAAACTAGTAAATTGTTATCATAAAAATCTTTATTCCATTTAAAAAAAAATATATGTATGGTCTTGGGACCAAACCCAAAAGCTAATGCAGGCGTCCAAGCAAGGCCTGTACACCCTGTGCAGGTCGCCAGCCTGTCGCAGGGCTAACAAAGAGAAACATTAAAATTCTAAAATTTTTTTTTTTTTATAGATGTTAGGCATTTCTTAAAGGACTGTAATTTCTTAAACACGATGCCTTAATGATGAATGGGACATAGGGCTGAAGGGGTAAAAAGCTCTACTTGTGAAATCACGAAAACAAAATTGCTTGTTATCGCCACATAAGCGGGTGTGGCGACCATTTGCTGGTGTGATGTCACCTGTTATGTGCTGTCCACCCTGTTTCGCTTCTGTCTGCCCTGTTTTTGTTTGTTTGATTGTTTTTTTTAAATAGCATAATGAAAATAAAAAAAATATCAAACATACCTTTGTAGTTAATTGAAGGGAATGAACTGAAAAAATGAAGAACTTTAAAAAAATTGAAACAAGTTTCATCAGATTCTTTTTTTAATCTAAAACACATGAATTGAAATTGCATAGTGCTTCAAAATTCATAATGCCTTTTTTCAGATAAA
>VUQK01020366.1:0-10510 GCA_015106715.1 Bujurquina vittata
ATTAAAAAAAAAAAAAAAAAAAAAAAAAAAAAAAAAAAAAAGCAAAAAAAAAAGCCCTTATTATTGCTTTAGTCTTGGTAGTACACAGCAGATAGGCAGATGGATATCTAGTTGACTGACACATCACTGTCAGTAACTAACAGCATACACCCACCTCTCAGGCATTGTTGTGCACCAGGAAGAACCCAGGACCCACTGCACCAGTATAGGGTCTGACAATAGGTCCAAGAATTTCATCTGATACCTAATGGGATTCAGGGTGCCATTGCCTAGCCTGTACAGGTTTGTGTGTCCCTCCCCGACTATCACTGATCCACCACCAAACCACTCATGCTGAAAAATTTTGCAGTCACATGTGCTCAGGGTGAACCTGCTCTCGTCCGTGAAAAGCACAGGTCACCAGTTGTGGACCTGCCAATTCCGGTAATCTATGGCAAATACCAATCAGGCACCACACTGCTGGGCAGTGAGCACAGGGTCCACTAGAGTATGTCAGGCCCTCAGGTCACCCAAAGTCTGTTTCTAATTGTTTGGTCAGAGATATTCACACCAGTGGCCTGCTGGAGGTCATTTTGGGCTCTGGCAGTGGTTATCCTGTTTCTCCCACACCAAGGAGCAGATATCGGTCCTGCTGATGGTTTAAGGACCATATGCAACCCTGTCCAGCTCTCCTAGAGTAACTGCCTATCTCCTGGAATCTCCTTCATGCTCCTAAAACTGTGCTGGGATACACAGCAAACCTTCTGGCAATGGCACATATTGATGTGTTATCCTGGAGGAGTTGGACTACATGTGCAAAGGCTAAAATACTTGTTATCTAAAAATGTCAACTTTGTGTAATATTTGAAGAAATAGTGAATAAATACAAAATGTTTAATAAACAAATGTCCATTTCAGTTAACCAGTGTGCATGCTCACCATAAAGTTATTTTAACTTTTAAATTTTTTTTATTAATATTTGTAATCTAATGTATATTATATACATGCATCTGAGTGTACACTTCATTAAGAATAAAATAAGTTATTCAGTTACAAAGAGCAATAAACATGTAATAAATACAGATAGTAAAAACATTTCTTTAATTTCATTTTCAGTTGCCATCAAATTATTGTAATTAAAACAAAACAAAAATGTCCTTTACAAATACAGGACAGCTGTGTTCATACAAATCAACAGTTGCATAAATACACCAGCCTTTCAAGAGTTTCTTAATGCAGACACAAAGAAAAATCAAAAAGGAAATAGACAATGCTAGGACTACAAAGGTATATTATGGCCATTTATCATTTACATAATTCATATATTTATGCATGTGTATGTTTTGTACGAGATCTTCTGTGTATGTGTTTATGATCTAAATGATTGTCCCTGCCTCATCTTGGGCCGAGCTTTAAGGGAGCTTTTGGAGATGAGAGGTTCCTCCTGCCGTGGTGGGGCTTCACTTTCAGGTTTTGTTTTGGTGCTGGTTTCAAGTAAAAATGGAGCTGTCGGGGAAGAGATGGAATAAAAGATATCAGTTATTATATTTAAAAAGACACAAGAACACAGAAAAAATAACCACAAGTTTCATGAGGGGTAACTGGCATATTCCCATCTTCTACAACTGCCCTAACCATGCAAGCAGAAACGAACCTGTATGGCCTCAGCTGGCCCCACTGTGACAGTGCTGGTTGAAGAGACGTAACCGGGTGCAGAGGCTGTTACAGTGTAAGTGCCTGGCAACAGAAGTCTGAAGTAGTCGCCATCCACTCCTGGAGGAGCACATTACAGTACTTCAGTAAATAGAAAAATTATATACACTACATTCATTCACCAGCAACTTCCTTAGGTACACCTCTTCAACTGCTTGCTAATGCGAATATAGTCAGTTAATCACATGGCAGCAAATGAATGCACTTAGATATGTAGACATGGTCAAAATGACATGCTGAAGTTCAAGCTGAGCATCAGAATGAGAAAGAGAGGTGACTTTGAACATGACACGGTTGTTGGTGCCAGACAGACTGGCCTGAGTATTTCAGAAACTGCAGATCTGCTGGCACAAATCTGAAGCAACTGTGCAATCCTTTAAATATGGACCAAAACGTCCGAGGAATGCTTGCAGCACCTTGTTGAATCTGTGCCATGAGCAATTGATGCAGTATCTGAGGCAAAAAAGGGTTCTAACCCAGAATTAGCAGAATTAGTACCTAACAAAGCTGGTGAGTATACATACCCATGTGCTATTGATATCAATATATATGGTAGTAATTTATTTCAAGATGCATTTCCACCACTGACCAGTAGAGGATGACTCTGTTCCATTCCATCTGTGCATTTCCATACCACACCATTAGCGACACTCGCTTATCCTTTTAGTTTGATGGTTAAATGGACTTTTAAAAAAAATTTTAATAGTATACTAAAATGTAGCTATATCTCTCAAAGTCTGTGGAGTCTGCTTCTTTTCCAAGAGTTGCAAAACCCTGTTTCATTTTCAAAAAGTCATATTTTTTTATGGAACTGAGACTCAAAAGCAGTTTCTGGCTGCTCAAGGCATTTGATTCATGCTGAAGTTATTGTTACTGCCTGCCATTAGTCATGCAGTATGTGGCCTTGTCTTTCTTTGGAATGATAGACTGATAATGGATGCTATCCAACACTATTATTTCACTGGCTAGGACACCGGAAGATCAGTCACTACAAATCTAACTCGCATGCCTTTCCAGTTTTGGAGTCAAGGAAAAAAGAATAACAATCAAATATGTACTGAAAACCCCTGTTACCTGTGGTCACATCATGGCTGATGCCAGCTACTGAGATCTCTGCGTTGCCAATAGGGTTGCTGTTCTCATCGTACACCATGCCTTTTATCCCATGATGCACCTGAGAAAAGAAGAAATGTGTACATACTTTAAATATTCAAGAAAATACTGTATGTGCTAATAAATATGGGTGACTACACAGCTTTGTATGTCAAACATACAATATGAATCATGAACTCCATTTCTAAACCATTTCCTTGGGCTCAGTGGTCTTCAAAACCCAAAGAAAAATCTTCTGCAGGCCCAGTTTGGTTTGTTTAATTCGTTCTTTGCAAAAATGTATGCAGTTGGGAGCCCACCCTTAAAGAAACATTGTTGATGGCAAAGCTTCCCCGTTTGAATCTCAGAGGAATAGAGGACATTTTGTCCTCAAACCATGGCCTCTCGAAGCAAGATAAAAGTCAGATTACTTATATTACACAGAATTTCACACAGCTCATTTTTTGGTCACTTTATCCAGGAGGCGCCTGCCAATATTCACATGGCACCTGGGTAGCAGACTCATGATTCTTGGCCATTGGGGTTTTATGTATAGAGGTATAACTGTGTACGTGTGGTGGATTAAGCTGCAAATTGTGCACGCATTCTGACCTGTTCTAGATACGAAACCAGTGCTTCCCGGTTGCCCAGCCATTCTCTGGGCAGCGCTGATGCTGGAGGAAACTTATCGCAGCTCAGCTCCAAAGTGATCTCGAAGCAGTTGGTGTACAAGTAGTTGAAGTCCTGCATGCCTGAAACACAGATAAATATTTTAGAAGGAAAATAAATGTATTCATGTGGCTCTTCAATTTAGATTTCTAGGTCTTTGCAACAGGACGCATTATTTATATTTATAGTTTCAAAGTGTTTTTTTCACCACAGTTTGCCTCTTGAGGGAGCTGTTCAAAATTTTAAGGCGTATAAGCTGCCTAAAAAAAAACTTCTATTTTTGGCTTTACAATATGGTCCCACTTTTCATCAAAAACTAATGTATATGGGGCCAGCATTGGGAGGGAAGGTTCAAATGTAACCTCAAAGACCCTGACATAACACTTGGAGCAAAAAGACTTGGTAAAATAAACATTGCATGCTGCTACTAAATGAGAATGTGGGTGTTTTTCAGTCAACTCAAAAGCTTGCATGACTCAACTGAAAAGCTCACCAGATTCACACTCCTGAGAAGAATCTAGATCACGCCAGATCAGGACTCATGCATCAAAGAATGGGTGTTGTTATTGTTGCAGTTACAGATTAACCGAGCTGAAACCGAGCACATGCCCAGAGAGCTGGATGAACTTGGTATTTTTTGGCTTCCAGGAATTCATTACTGTAACAGTGTATTACTGTAAGTAGTCATTAAAAAAGTGGCGCACAAGTCTTCCAGCCTTGAAGCCAACCAAGAGAGGGCAAGGAGTTTTACTTTCGTGCGAGTGCCTGAGGTTGTGTAACTCCTGGGAGAATATCTGCCAGCAAGGAGGGGGATGTTTGATGAATGCATGTTTTCAGCCATAACATGAAATTTCACAAAATTCAAAACTCTTAATCAGTTAACTGGTAAACATAGACGATTGTGCACTGAAATGCAAATCCACCATCTGTCCCATTTACAGAGAGTTGGGGGATTTTACAAAAATGACTGCGGTGGAGAGGCCAGCTGAACCATATGATTCACCTCCTTGCTAAAAGGCAGGATACTCCCAAGCTTAGTTAAAATTTAAAGGACCCTTGACTTAAAAAAAAAAAAAAGAATTGTCACCACTGTCTCTGAGGTTGCCTTGTGCACTTTAACTCACTTATACAGCGCTGTGCAAAATTCTTGAGCCACTTCCCTCATTTCTTTACGTTTTTCTAGGAATATGGGAAATACATGCAGCAATTTAATGACACATGCGTGGAAATCTAATATTTAAGTAAAAACAGAGTTTGTACAATTATAATGAGCTTGAAAGTCAATATTAAGTTTTAACCATCTTTATTCTTCCACACAGTCTGAACTCTCTGAGGCAGCTTTCTTGTCATTTGCTTAAGTAGTCTTCCGGAATAGTTCTCCAGGCTTTTTTGAAGGACATTCAAAGCTCTCCTTTGGATGTCAGCTGCCTTTGGTTCTGTTCTCTGTCAAGATGTTCCCACACTGCTTCAAAAATGTTGAGGTCCGGGCTCTGGGGAGGTCATGCTGTCTGTTTTCTATCCAGGTATGCTTTTACTACAACAGCAGTGTGTTTGGAATCATTGTCATGCAGAAAAATTAAGTCATTTCCAATCAGAAACTTTCCAGATGGTATTGCATGGTGGATGAAAATCTGATGTTACTTTTCTATATTCATAATTCCATCAGTTTGAATAAGGTCCCCATCACCACTGGTTGAAATGCAGCAACAAACCATGGCAGAGCCTCCACCATGTTGTACCATGTTTTACAGTTCTACAGATTGCTGTTGTACATCTCTCGTGACCTTTTCGGTACATACTGCTGGCAATTTGACCCAAAACTTTCAAATTTGGATTCATCACTCCAAGACCTGTTGCTACTGATTTTCAGTCAAGTTCTAGTAAATAAATTTATAAATTTATATGCCAAATACTTCACTTGTCATAAGGATGGCTTCTTGACAGCCACCCTTCAACTGAGACAATTTCTGATTAGGCTTCAATGAATAGTAGATTGATCAGCTGAAGGGCCAGATGCATCTCTTAGGTCTTATTTTTCATCTTTCTGAATGACATAGCTTTCAGATACAGTTCACATCTTGCCATTTTCTCAGTCAGCTTTATGAGGGAGTCACCTGGAATGGCTTTCTTGAATTTCTTGCCCTCCTAATGTGTTGGAGACCATCAGTTGTGTTGTGAACAGACAGAGTTGATGTACAGTGAATAGCCCTGTTTGAGTAATGTTCTAATCCATATAATGGCAATAACTACTCAGCTAAACAAAGAAAAACAACAGTCTCATAATTACTTTAAGAAATGAAGGCCAGTCAATCTGAAAAATTTCAAGAACTTTAAAAGTATCCTCAGGTGCGGTCGCAAAGACCATCACACGTTATGATGAAACTGGCTCTAATCAGGAAAGGAAGACCAAGAGTTCCCTCTGTTGCACAGGATAAGTTCATCAGAGTTACCAGCCTCAGAAACCACAAGAAGTTAACAGCACCCCAGATAAGAGCCCACCTAAAGAGTTCAAGTAGCACGCACATCTCAACATCAACTGCAAAGAGAAGACTGTGTGAATCTGGACTTTATGGTCAGATTGCTGCAAAGAAGCCACTTTTAAGGAAGAACAGCAAGAGGAAGAGAATGGCTTCGGCCAAGGAACACAAAGAACGGACATTAGACCAGTGGAAATCTGTCCTTTAGTCTGATGAGTCCAAATTTGAGGCTTTTTGGTTCCAAACACCATGCCTTTGTAAGACGTAGAAAAGGTGAACGGATGGTTCCTACATGTGTAGTTCCCATCGTGAAGTATGGAGGAGGAAGTGTGATGGTATCGGGGTGCTTTGCTGGTGAAACTGTTGGCGATTTATTCAAAATCCAAGGCACACTTAACCAGCATGGCTACCACAGCATTCTGCAGCAACATGCCATCCCATCTGGTTTGTGCTTAGTGGGACCATCATTTAATTTTCAACAGGACAGTGACCCCAAGCACACCTCCAGGCTGTGTGAGGGCTATTTGACCAAGAAAGATGGTGATGGAGTGAGATGACCTGGCCTCAACAATCACTTGATCTAAACCCAAGTGGTTTTGGATGAGTTGGACCGCAGAGTGAAGGAGGCACAGCCAACAAGTGCTCAGCACCTCTGGGAGCTCCTTCAAGACTGTTGGAAAACCATTTCAGGGGATTACCTCATGAAGCTGATTGAGAGAATGCCAGGAGTGTGCAAAGGTCTAATGAAAGCAAAGGGAGCCTAGAATCTAAACTCTAAAACATATTTTAGTTTGTTTAACACTTTTAAGTTTACTGATTCCTTATGAGTTCCTTCATAGTCTGGATGACATCAGTATTAATTTAAAATATAGGGGGAAAATAGAAAAGAAAAGAAAAACATTGAATGAGAAGGTGTGTCCAAACTTTTGACTGGTACTGTAATGTGTAATGTGTATATGTAGACAGGACACTGGTTAATCCATTGAGTTAGGTGGCTTTTTTATGCTTGAATGACTCATAAAATGACTCATGACTCAGTGTTCAGTGGTTTAACAAACAAAAAACATTCCCCTGAAAATGGTCAGGTACAAGGACTGGACAAAAAACAAGTGGAAAAGCAGCCGATATCCAAAGGAAAACGTTGAAAGATCTTCAGAAAGCCTGGATAACTATTGCTCAAAACCCTTTTTAAAAAGATACAAGAATGTCTCGTTCCTTAGAAGCAAAATATAAAGAAATGAGAGGTGGCTCGAGACTTTTGCACAGCACCGTATGTTGTCTTCTGATGGTAGTTAACCCACTAAAGTGGTGCCTTTTACAAACTTTAGCAGCAGAGCAGCCAACAGTGTGCAGGGGGTGAGGAGGTCTACGGCAAGCACAAACGCAGTGAATGACGACACCGGGAAAGCATGCCTTGCGAGCCAGTCAATACTTTTCATTCGTGTTGAAGGTAATGACAGCAAGAAGCCATCATTCAGATGGCCTTGGCTTTCTTTAGAATAAGAATTACAACAATTGTCCTCCAGCACACTGAAATTTGCCACGTAAGCAAGAAACAATGTGTTTTGCACCTCATGGTGCAGGAAATTTTTCCAGCTAATTTATTTAAACAGGCACTTTTGCTATTATCTGTCTTGGCTTTTAAAGCCCATCACTCTATCTGTGGGGGTGCTATACTTTACTTCTAAGCAGATTTATATTGTGAGTTTGTGAACGCCAGCCTCAAAAACAATTTGAGTTTCTTGTGCTTTTGCTATGTATTTCTGCTGCTTTCTCTTCTGCTCAGGAGACGTTTTCTTTACCTTTGGACAAAGAGTACCAGCTGGCCCCGTTGGTGATCCCCTCATCAAAGTAGTCACCACAGTTCCAGCCCTTATGCATCCAGCTGTGAGCGTACGAGTATGTCCTCGCCAACTGTCATCACACACAAATGCACACGGGGCCAGTCGTCCACATGTTTTCACACATACAGTACAAAACATACAGTGACAATATCAGATGTGCATAACATTTGGGAAGATTTCGTCAGTCTGTTGCACACCTTTCTGAATATCTTGTCATCGGGAGTGGCTGAATAGGTGGTCCTCCCTCGAATGCGGGCGTCTCTCGACTTGTCGAAGGGGTAATTGGCCACCACAGCTCCTCCGTGGAGATTCGCTGACAGAATGAAGTTGTAGTTTTGCATCCATTTTATCACAGCCAAAGTCTCTGGTTCAACCTGTGGAGGGTGCAAAGCGAGAAAGCTATAAAGTAACTTTTAGATTTAATGTACTTGCAGGACCATTTGCATACATCTTTTTATTATGTAGGAATTCTTTCCAGTTCCCCAAATGAAACAATCTAATCCCACCTGAGAACCTGTCAAACAGGCTGTAAATTGTCAAATAACTTATGATGTAGTGATACAGTCTTTATGTCACCTGAGATATTTCCCAAACAACATGACTGGGTTGACATCTGGTTTTCTTTTCACTCGAAGCCACTGGCTTCTCTGAATGGCTGCTTATATGGACAAATCCTGGTTTCCTCTGCTTTACCATATGCACATATTTTCTCTGTGACTTTCTTTTTGATTTGGTTAATCATTAGGCAATAATGGTTAGAGTTAGAAAAATCTACTTTGCTTAAGTCCAGTTAAAGATTCTTTGCCTTTGCTTGAAGTAGCTACCTTCCCTCAGTCTCTACTCCTTGTATCTAGCTCCTTGCCCTAAACGAATCAGGCTTGTTTGGCTTCATGGTTGAAGAATGCCAACCATTTCAGTTTTTGATCAATTCAATGAGATTAAAACAAAATTTACAGGAATAAGCTGGTCTTAAGAAAACAGTTACTTCTACATATAATCTACAATATGCAAACTGCTTTAAATGTTTCTAAGGCTCTCTCCTCGCTAATTAATACATCAAATTTTGCACAAACAGGATCAGCCTCAACCAGATGGCATCCCCATTGCATTGCTGCAGACCTTGAAATTCCACTTGGGGCTGCCATTTATTTTCTCTGTCAGTGTTAACTCTCCTCACACTCTCCAAGCCATTTATCATGTTTGGAGACAAGGCATAATACCTCTCCTTGAATATGGTATGTAGGACAATAAACACAGTCTGGCTCTGTTCAAGAATAATCAGGCTGATCAGAGCCCAGTGACCTTGAACAGGGAAGCTGTAACCAAGAAGTCTGGCTCCCGTTTTGAATGTCTGCAGGAATTTATTATCTGTAGGTCTTTATATATACACACACACACCAGTGCATCCTTTGAAGTAAGAGCTGTCACCGTGGTGTAGGGTTACACACGAAGGACACAAATGACAATATCTCAGTGCTACAGACCTCAACTAACCACAGAGGTTACAATCCCATCTTAAATATAAATAGAAACAAATAAAACATTAGAGGTTCGCTGACAGTTTGAAGTTAGTTTTCACACTGGGTGAGGGATGTCCTCTGGAGGTTTGTCAGTGGATACTTTGGCAAAAGGAGCCATTTTTTATGGTGGACTCTTCTGAGTAAATAAGGTATTTCTAAGGGGGAAAAAAAGGAAAGCCTAAAACAATGTACTGCGGCTTAGTGCTCAGTCTTAAATTACCATGTCTTATGGTGCTGACTCCTTTTTTTCCCCTGCACTCCACTGAAGAAAGTGTCATCACTTGGCTAAATTAGTAAAAGCAGCATTGTCGAGCCTTCGGGGCTTGAGGCTTCGTGTGAGAATGTAATGCTGATCAGCATAAATGAAGCAGCTGTAACAGAAGCACAGATACTCTTTTGTGTTTCTGTATCAGGAGACAGTCAAATGTACAGACTCTCTGACTCTCAGTGCACTCTGGAAATTGAGTTTAAAAAACACAATTTTCCACCCTTGCTTGGGACCAAAACCAACATACTGGCAGGAAAAGAAAAAGAAAACAACACTGAGCCCACCTCTGTATAATGACATACAGTACCTTGTCAAAACAGCTTTAAACAGTCAAAAGGGTTCTGTCGAAAGAGGAGAAATCAATCACTAATCCCTGATATGACATTCTTAAAGGATATTTACTCCTCATAGATTGAAAGCAAGCATGTTGCATGCTTTGTCAGTAGCAACTTGGCAATCACAGGGTAACAGCCCCCTAAAGCAGGGATGTCAAACTCATTTTACATCATGGGCCACATAAAGCTCACTTTGAGCTTAAGTGGGCCGGACCAATTCTGTCAGGATGAAGAAGTTTAACTACACATTTAATCTCTTTTAACATAAGCAAAAAAAGTGCAATTTCAACCATTTGTCTCAGTATTTCTACATGATAAATAAATGTTGCTGTATTAAATTTAAACAATCGGTCAGCACGTGGGTAAAATTACAGAAAAAGCAGATTCACGACAGTTGAAATACCCCCCCCCCCGCATCTCCTCCACACATGCCCCTAAGTTGGTGAAACTGGTCTCTTATTGTAACTAGCTGTTAGAAGGAGGGTTTAGATCAGGGGTGGGCAAACTTTTTGGCCAACACCAGATACATACGTATCAGAGATAAACATAAAAAAGGCATTACAGCGTTAATACTTACATCTACTTTTAGTGGGAACAGTGATGTTTTTGCAAG